>APFE031348064.1:7318-42947 GCA_000404065.3 Pinus taeda
TAATAATAAATAATTATTTTAAATACCTTTTGTGTATTTTAACAATTACATCTACAAGCTATTAGTCTTTTGTGCTTCAGCATAGTTTGCATAGTTTTTATGCTACATAAAGGGTTTTAGGCTAAATAACTAGGCTCAAGTGGGTTTTGGGAAATGTAGGGTTTTGTTGCTAGATAAGGGAGAAAAACCAGGGGGCTAGGTCAACAGGATCAAAGGGTTACAACAACAAAGATATAAAGGAGCAAGGTAGCAATACTTTTGTGATGGATTTTAGGGTTTGTCGGTGTAGTATGGTGTTCAAAAGAAGCTAAAGGTCTTAATGAGCATGAAACATGAATTCATTAAGCAAGAAAGAAAGTGACACATAATAATTTTCCATCAAAACATAGCTTAATGTAAAGAATTCTGTTTATAAACTGTAAGGAAAACTATTGAAGAGATGATGAATGGAAAGAGAAGATGAATATCATTCATATAAAGTGATAACAGTGGAAAAACAACATCACAAACTTACTGCACATGAATTCGTAGATAATAGCTTCAAACCGTATCCTTTGATTTCTAGAAAATGTCCAAGTACAAGCTACAATAGTTCTCTCCTCTTAAGTCCAACTTGTTCTATGACTGAGAAACTGATACATAAAGACCAAAACAACTTCTCCCCACTCTTAGGGGTCGAATCCATGACTCTAGGAACTATTCCATGAGGTCTTTTAACCAAACCCTAATGTCTAGGGAAGTTGAAACAACTTCTACAATTAACTTTAACTGCAACCTCTCTCATAAATGAAGTTCAATTTACATCAAACAAAGACTAACCACTCATTAATACATCATGTTTTCATTTCTTCTTACCCTCACATTCATCTACTTCACCATTTTGACTTTTACCAAAGTCGAACCACGAATTACAAAAAATTACACAGTGACAATTTCACAAAAAACTCAGAAATTTCCAGATGCGTAACCAGTTGCTGGAGGCCATTTTTGAGTGCCTTGTTGAAGTCCAAATCCAGATCTGAAGTCTGTTTTGGAAAGCTGAAAGAGTATAGATGTCTTTAGAGTATTTGTGCACTCAAAATGACTCATTTTTGGCTGAGATATGGCCATTTTCCCAAGATGTCTCCAGGTGTGCAGCAAAATGGAAAAAGAGAGGCAGAAAGGTGATGTTTAGCCTCTTTTTTGCAAAATTCTTAAAAACTGAGCCCTGGATCAGTAAAGTGAGCAAATGGGTTTTGAGAGGGGGTCACCAGCTTTCCAAAAATGCAGAATTTCTATCATTTAGGGCCTGGAGGAAAAAGCACAGTGTGAGCTCGCTGCTCAGCTAGACAAAAAATTGCCAAAACTTGTAAATTTGCACCAATTTGCACCAAAACTCAAAAAATTATCCAAATGCTCTCAAAATTTGTTCAAAGATGCCTGATGAGGTGTGTTATGCAACCATGGATGCATCAACAAGCAATTCTAACTTACCCTTATCCTTTTCGCTGATTAGGGTTTACTTGAGTTTGGCCTTCAATTGCTTGATTTTGACCTTGGCAACCCAGTTCCTTGTGTAATAATGGATGGCCTTCTTCTTTGCAACTTGTTATCCCTGTTTGCGTTGACAAGGAGCTTCTCAAGGTGGCAATTTACCTTTTCAAGCCAAAACTCCCTGTCTTCATTTATTTCCATAACAATTTTCTCCTTAAAGGTTAACTCTTCCATTGGTGGCCTTTGTTCTTTTTCTGTCTGAAGTGCCTTCGTAAGACCCCTTGTTCTCGGTCTTTTTCTTGCCACATGTTTTTCATGCTGGTCAATGTCATCATGGTCCACTAGTGCCTTGCCTTTCATCCCTTGTTTCTTGGCTTTGAATTGTTCTTTCTCCATAGCTAGCTGTTGTGCTTTAAGTTGATTGTTTTCTTGCTCAAGGAATGAAATGATGAATTTGGCCCTTGCCAAATTGCCCTTGAGCTCCATGATCTGAGAATCCTTCTCTTTGATGACGTGTTGCAGGGTTTGATGCTCATCTTGTGCCTTCAAGTTAACTAGGTCAAAATCATGTTCAATGAGCTCCTCATCATGTAAAGAAACCTCATGATGTGATGGCGATCCCTATTTTGCCGATGTAGTATGCTTGGTCCCTTCCTCAATTTGAGGAGCGAACACAAGTCTTCTGCCTCTCTGATATGTGTTGGTCACCTCAGGCTTAGGTGCCTTGGAAACCTCATCATGCTTGCTTGATGACCCAACCTCCATTGACTGTGCTGACATGGTTTGGTGTTGGCTTGGTGAAGTGGTTATATGCGTTTTCAAGGCTACCTCAATGAAAGTGTCCCATGTCATGTTCTTCTCTGTCAATTGATGGAGAATTATAACCTTTATCAGGCTGTGATGAAAGAGACTGGGATAATCCACTTTGCCTTTCAATTGCACCTTTTCAAACATCTTGGTTAAGCTCCTATACAAGTAACTGCACAAATTGAGAGACTTGGCTGCTGTAAAGTACATGAGCAACCTTATGTGATATTGATACAACCTGGAAAATCTGCCCTCACATGTGAAGAATTTCATGACAGCCTTCATTAATGGTGCATATCTCTCCAACAAATATCTGAATGGGAAAACATGTGAATGAGTTTCTTTATACTATGATTTCAGTTAGGGTTTTTACTCTTCTAGGTCTAGGTTCATTTCTTTGAACCAATTTTTACAATGGTTTGGTATGCTTATAGCTTGAGAGATGGCATCCATTAAAAACATGAAATCAATCCCTGCAATGGTGATTTTGTCTTCCTTCAAGGTGAGGGCAAATATACCCGTGAGATGCTCATGGTGACCCACTTCCTGCACTTTTTGACAAAACTCTAAACAACTGACATCTTTAAAGCATTTTTTGACAAAAGGGAAGGAGGTGATTTCATTGCAATTAGAGGGTTCAAACCTCAATATTTTTCCTCCCTTATTGTATTTCCTCTTCTCTGATAGTGGTGAATCAGGCTCCATACTTTCAAACCCTAGGTAAAAAGTAGGCAAAAAAATGAAATTTGCTGCTGTGAAGGAATGAGGTGATATGAGGGACTTGGGATTTGCCTAAATTTTTGAGGAAATTTAGGAGGGTAGGGGATGATGTTAATGAGTAGGGGAAAAAGGAATTTTGGGAAATGAGTGAGGGGAGGGAGTGAAAAAGGCTAAAACACAGGCCTACCCTAGAAGGAGATAGGGTGGACTAGGGTTTAGAGGAAAATGATAGAAAATGAGGGGAAAAGGCTTTGTGATGGATGTAGATGGTGTATTAGCTGCAAATATAGGTTTAGGGCATCAATTCATCATTTGAAGATCAAAACCACCAAAATCATGTAAACCCTAGGAGAAGAAGTATTTGATCAATTTCTTGACATATGAGGCAAAGGAGGGAATGAAAATGATTAAACTTACCTGTTATAGAGCATTGAGGATGAAATGATTGCAGAGGAGCTTTGAAAAACATATTTTGGTGGTCAAACACCAATTCTGGAGAACTCTACCCTGTGCACAGCATGCTTTCCAGGTGTGCAACGCGCTGTCTTCCAACCCTCTTTTGGAGGCCTTAAACTGCTCCAAATTGCGAATTTGATAGCTCATTGGAAAACTCTTGAAGTTTGCTACAAGATGGACACCCTCAAGAATGTGATTTGGACACTCCAGCAAGGAGAAAAATTGATTTTCCCAAGGTCACTCGAAAAATGCAGGGTGTCTCTGACAAAAGCGCATTGACAACTTGCAGAACACTTTTGACTGCATTCCTGGAGGAGTTTTGGGCTGAAAGTGGTATGTTTGGAAAGATTATGATGTTTGCTACACAATAGAGTCCTTAAGCACTGCCAACACCTGCTCCATATCCTTGAAAAACTGTCTTGAAGTCAAGCTGTCCTGAAGTGTAATAACTCTCCTGTAGCAAGTGTAGTGTGAGCATTTCTCTCAAATCATAATACTTGTGCATAAACTGAAGGAGGTTTTTGTTCCTTGACCTGTCATTGACAAAAACTTCTTTCACTTTTGTAAAATGCTTCTCCATTTGGTCAGAAACATATTTTGAAGCAAAAATGTCCATATGAGAAATGATGAGACGAGGTAGTGTACTGCAAGATTGTCTTATTTGAAATAAAACATTACCTTTACCTTTATTTTTCTTTCCCTAAGCCGCTAACTCCCTTTATCCACTGACTCACATGATGGGCATGTTTTTGTTTTTACATATGGTATCATGATGACACATGGAGTGAAACCCTAGACCATGACCTAAAATGAGGAATTTAACCATTTCATGACCCAAGACATTTAAATAAAGATATGATACCTCGAAGAAGACAATGACCATGATGAGTGATGAAGACCATGAGTAAGTGAAGGGAGCAACAGTGACCTAGACACAACAACCACTGACCAAATTTTTATTTGAAGACTCGCTGAAATGACAAAAATTTGACTTAACACCCTAGCAACACCTTGCAAGAGCATATTTGATCACTGGTGACTGACATGAATTGAAGGCACTGACAGGTTCTAATCGAATAGGTCTAGAGTAGTGATGGTAGTTTAGATGGACCTTGTGGTCCCCCCATAGCATAGTTTCGAAAAGAAGGCATGATGTTAAAAGGATGAGTTAGTCTCAAGGTCTTGATACCTTGGACCAAGGAAAGCGGCAAAAAGATTATTGCCCCCGAGAGAATTACCTTGAGGGACAAAGGAACTCCTAAATGTATTGTTGCTAATGGGACTATATCTGGTTCCAGAAGGATAACCATTTGGAGCAAAAGCACCCTCATATGTAGACATATTTGTAGGGAAAGTGGCACAAGTGGGGATGTTGACCCCAAACACTTGGCCCTCCTCGAAGGCATTTTGTCCTTCGGGGTAAGGCATTCCTCATAATGACTACTCATATACTACTCAGAAATTGGCGATGATACAACCTAAGGCCTGCAAAATAATCTTTTGATGTCAAACATACTGAACACACCTTGGATCATCACTGAGAATTGTCCACAAATCTATTGTGATTGTTTTTTTTTTTTTTTACACTTGCTTGAGCTTGTCCTCTTCTGGCTTTGATTCCATGCTAATTTTGAATTAACATGTTCTTTGCTTGGGAGAGTTACTTCATTAGCTCATAATTTATTCCATTAAACCATTAGCAATCACATTAATCATATGATAGTAACTGCTGAAAGAACATTCAACATAGCTGCAGAAGACAAGTCAAGACAAGAGAACACATGAATTGGCTCAAGCCATGGAAAAACCCCAACATAGGGAAAACCCTTGATCAAATCTTCTTATTATAAATATTGAATGTTCAGCAAAGAGAGAGTACAATATCTTAAAGTCATAGTGACTAGCCAATAAGAAAATCCAATCTCAAACAAGAAGGTAGCAATTCCTGCCCTTGACAATAGAAGACTTCATGATCAGGTTAGGGCTTCTGCAGGTTGACACATTTAATTGTTCCAAAGCATCTCCTTTCAAGTGTGACTTACCCTAGCATACCTGGAGATGCCCTTGCTGGTCCTTAGAGTAAATTTGGGCTAGATTCAGTCCTTGAAATTGTCACAAAAGTTACTGGCTGTTTGTGGATTATCTGAGCAGTGTATTGACCTAGGAACGATCTTCTTGAGGCACGCGGCCTTCCTGAAATAAGCACCTGAAGTTGTAGCCCATCAGCACAATAAGAACCCTATACCAAATAGACCTAAACTTCTTTCATTTAATTCCCAGGCCTACGACAGTCCTTCTGTTGGATCTCGGTTTACAATGGAGGTTAAATATTGCCCAAAACACATTTTATTTCAGCCCAGACTTGCTCCTGAAAGCTTCGGCCTCTTGCCTAAGAAACCCGAACCTGATGGAGAAGGAGAACCCAAAACAGAATAGCCTTTCATCTTACTTTCAGACTTTGGCTGCCTCAGACATAAAATGGAGCTCTTGGATGTGTGTAAAATGAGGGAGATGACACCTCAATATATACAATTGATTGGGGTCAAGAGACGTGACTATTGGGCTTATTGAGCCGACATATAGGTGTGGCCCACCTTGTTAAATTTACATGAGAGAAACATAAATTCAAAATCACACCTCTCCTTAACCAAATTTGATGATCTTTAGGTCGACTTTGGTCTTCTCGAAGAGAGGAGTTCAATGGCATAATTATCTTCCCCAAAGGAGTTGTCCAAAGTGGAATTTGGCCCTAGGTGTCAATTTTAATAAGGAAACTTCTATCAGATTTATTTGGAGGGCTCTTAGATCCCACAATTATAAATCGTGATAATCAAAGCAACATCAAGATGTTTGAGGACCTCGTGTTCCATGCCAGGACTAAGCATATCAACAACAAGTATCACTACATTAGAAGTTTGGTTCAAGATGGGGTCGTGAAGGTACAATATGTGCCAACAGATGAACAAGTAGTTGATTTATTGACAAAATCTCTTCCCAACAAGAAGTTAGTTTATTTTAGGAGCATGCTCAGATTGGTGGATATTTTAGTTTATTTTAGGAGCATGCTCAGATATTTTTGATTTGGTTGAGAGGGAGAGATGAAGTATCATAAACTGCCTATATGATGGTACTTGAGAGGACATCGCGACTTGGTTAGTATTGAGTTCTCAGTTGATGTCTAGATCCTAGAGGGAAGGTATCGGTTGGAGCTCCGATTTAGTGTTGATACTTGGATCCTTGTGAGGGTTGGTGTCAGGGCATGGAGGCTTAGATGGTATCTTGTTCTATAGCTTGATGGTACCTATAGTGGCAAATGTCTAGATGACATCTTAGTCCCTGTTGTGTGGACACCTTGGCAGTTAGGGTATATCCCTAGCATTGCGTATGCTGTAACTCTTCAGTGAACAATGTCATTTTGAGTACATCCTTGTTCCTATTAGAATACTTATGAATACTTCCCTAGTTAAGAGGGAGTGTTGAAAATGTAACTATGGTTGGTCTTCATAATTGCTATTGTACATTGTCATTACGTATTTATTGTAAAATTGAAAAAGAAGAATTTTTTTTTATTATCAGTCATGGGTTTCATATTCATTTTGTTTATTTATTAGGTCAAAGCCTCCATTGTAGGCTTCTAGGGTTTCCCTTGAGCTAAAAAGTCATTGTCATATTTATTAGACCCTTCTTGGGCTTTTGTATCATGTAAAGAAAATTATTTTTGAGTCAAAATAGTCATTTGTCACCTCCTCACCAAGTTCTGCCCTGCCTTGGAGAAGTTAGCGCAGTTTGGGGCTATTCGACCTTGTGGAAGCAGTATAAATAGAAGAGGAGATCGACCTATTTGGTATCCATCATCCACAAGTTTGATCTGCAATACAAAAGCAAGAAAAAGGAGAGCGAAGTCAAGGAGTAGGAAGAATAACTCAAAGGAAGACTAAATCGAAGTTTTTGGGGCATCTTTCTCTCACACGTGTGAGTTTTCTAGGGTTTCTGGGCTAGTTTTAGGGGCCAAAAGTTCTGCAGTAACTGCTGTTGGCATTATGAGACAAGTGTTGTCCTTGATGGCAAATCACACAGATGGCAGATCATAGTGCAGCAGGTCAGTAACAAGGAATTGATGATTAGACTACAAGAATGTTTGAAAGAGTGAATTATCCTTTATAGATCTGTACGCAGTTTCAGTAAAGCGAAGGTGCGTATACACGCAGGTTCTGTGAATGAAAACAACGTATATGCAGGTTGGTCCAAACAAAGCCGCGTATACACGCAGGTTAGACATTACCAAGGCGCGTATGCGTATACACGCACTTTCACGCAAGGAAAAGCGCGTACATGTGGGAGAACTTATTTTTGGTACGTGGTATTTAGTCCTTGGTATTTGAACCTATGGTTTTGGGCCATGATATCTCGTCAGAAGTGTTGATCCCAAGTATTGGGTCCATGGTATTGTTTTGTTATGGTTTTGGACCATGGTATTGAGTAAGGCCTAAGACTATAAAAGGTGAAGAAGATCATTAGGCAAAGGTATGGAAAAAGACTTGAATATCTGATGTAGTATAAGATCCAGTATGTAGGATATGGGTTATGATGCATTGCTTGATCTGAGCTAAGGAGGGATCTCACCAGTTGATGGAGAACAAGATCTAAGGATAGATCGGGATCAAATGGTTTGAAATGAATCATCTTTATATGGTTTGATCATGGATAAACTGGATTTGAATTATTGATGCATGTTTTATTGTACGCATGTTATGATCTGGGTATGACTGATGTCTGAAACAGCCGCAAAGTCATGATTGAATATGTATAGATCTGTACGTGGGTTGGCTTTGGCGAAAGCGCATATATACGCGGGTTTGATTCATCGTAGTAGCATATACATAATGAAGTATGATGTTTGAAGTTGCAGTTGGGTTTAATTGTTATTGCAGAGTTCTGTAGTCTGCTCTGTGTTCTGGTGACTGTGTTGTTGATAGGGTTTCAGTGTTTCAGTGATTCAGAAATTGATGATGCTAGTATTGATTGTTTTGTGCTTCAATGATATTGATGGGTCCAGTATGAAAATTGGATGAAACTTGGCCTTCAGATTATAGTGTTGTGCTTCAAGAGTATCGAGTCTGAAAATGTATGAAACGTGGTACCTGGAGGAAGAAAGAGAAGGTTGTTGCCTTCTGTAGGTCGGCACGTACGTACTAGTACATCAGCTAGTACAAGAGCTAAGGGGGTGGTAGCCCCCTTCCAGTAGCAGCTGGAGAACGAGTAAAGGTTGGAGCATTTCAGCACCCACGTACTAGTAAGTGGATCGGCTAGTACAAGAGCTAAGGGGGGTTGTAGCTCCCTTCCAGGAGAGTCTGGAGAATGAGAGAAGGTTGTAGCCTTCTACAGGTAGAAGCCTGCATACTGGTATAATACTGCACCAGTATAGAACTATTGTAAAAGAAGTTACTTATTAAAAGAAGATAGAGATGACTTGCAGTAGGTGTTTTTCACCCACATTGGGTTTCCACCTTATATCATGGTGTTCATGTGTGCTTCTTGTGTGTGATGATCTGTTCTATTTTACTACACCTGCTTACTGTACATATGGTTAAAGAAGTTCTGATGCACTAACTAAAGATCAACATTTAATGGATTAATTGAATCATAAGTATTCTGGATATACACTAGTTCCATTAGACACAGTTGCGTATACACGTGGGTTCTCTTAATTGAAGTAACGTATATCTATATAAGTATGGAAATGAAAAAGTTTTATTGATTTGATAATACTGATTCACCCCCCCCTCTCAATATTATTTCCAACACATTGTAAGAAGGTTGCGTGTCTCATGGAGAAGAGAGGAAAAGGATACATGGAGTTCAACTAACACAATTAGAGAATTGTGCGAGAAAATAATTAGAGGGGCTGGTCTTGAAAAGGGGGGTATATAAAAATAACGAGCGTGAACAATCCTTGAAAGAACCACCATTGACAAGAGCTTGTATAAAGCAGCACACACAATCAGTAGAGAGGAGAGCCTAAACCTGCTATTCTGATGCTAAGAAGAAATATCATCAACAAGAACACACAGAGCATGCAAGATAGAAGAACATAGTTCACTTTCTGTTGATTTCCACCCTGTAACTAGAGGAGGCATTCAAAAGAATAGGATGCAACAAAAAACAAGAGAAAAACACAGAAAATTAGAGAAATAATTACTCGGGATCTAGGCATTATTGAAGCACGGGACCAACAAGACACAACAAAACATGGTCTGGTCTAGGGAGAATGCTTATGCACCTTTTGGCAGATAAATAGATCATTTTCAACACAGTGTGACAGTGGAAGCACATTTGGTCAGTTCCTAGGCTCTCAAACAAATTGGTTATATTTTTGGTTGAGCATTTGGAGTACAAGAGGAACTTCTCCAGGTGAAGTGAAAATTTAGGATATCCTATGTGGTTAGAGGGTGGAGATGGGATTATTTAGAGTCCCTTGATAGCCAAGGGTATAGTTTTAACCCTTTAAGTGATGTCAGAAGCTCTAGAGTCTTATTTTCTTGTTTCATTCAGTTTTACAGGAGATGTTTACATTTTTGGTGGAGCATCTGGAGTACGTGAGGAACTTTTCCAGGTGACATAAATTTCAGGACACCCTTGGAGGATAGAGGGTGGAGATGGGCTTCTCTAAAGTCCCTTGATATCATAGATTAAAGGTTTAAACCTCTAATTCCAGACATAATATTTGGAGTCTCATTTACTTGTTTCATTCGATTTTATATGAGCTATTTACATTTTTTATTGAGCAGTTGGAGTAGAGGAGGAACTTCTCTAGGCGAGGGAAACCTCAGGATACCGTGGGGGCTAGAGTATGGAGATGGGTTTTCTTTAGAGTAACTTGAAAACCTAGGGTGTAGGCTTAGCCCTTTAGGTCCTCACAAAATATCTTGAGTCTCTTTTAATTATTTTATTCATTTTACATTGGATTCTCAAGTCTCCTTAGTGGGTGGAATCATTATTGATGTGATCAGGGTGGAGCGAAGTCTGTAGATTCCTTGTAGCTCATTGGTTGATGAACAATTCGAAGGTAGAGGAGAAATTCCTCTCGATTCCATAAATACTTGCTAGTTTTTATTTGGTTGGTGGCTGGAGGCAGGAGGGCCTCAAGAGTCCCTGTTTCATCCAATAGTTAACATACAATCCCTTGAGCAAGCTATCTCAATCTCTTGAATCCAGCTCAGGGGTGACAATTGCAAGTAATATTGGTTGGAGATATCTAGGGTTGGGTGGAGAGTTGTAGTCCCTAAATCAGTTTCTCAACTCCAGTATTAAATCCAGATAAGCATTAAAATACATTTCTTGCTATTAAGGTTCTTATTGAACTGTTAGATTAATGTTGTACTGGTTGCATGATTTTATTATGGTTTCATGTAATGGAAAGGAAATGATATTTGGTGTATGTTATTGTTTATTTGAGTTGAATTGGTGGTTCCAAGTAGGGAACTTGAGTATGAATGTCCGTATTAACTATTTTTGTAAGAATAACAATGTTCTCCATGTGTTGAAAGATTTCAAATTCTAAAGCATGTCCCTAGTATTGTGGTTTGTAGTAGTGTTTCTATACTTTAATTTAAATGTAAAAAACCAAAACTTAATGGGAACTACATGAGGGATGGTTTTTTTCCTTGAGTCCAAAAGGTTGACATTCCTATGAATAACTGTTATTTTATGCTTCGAGATTTAATGTTTTTCATGCATTGATTTCAGACATAGATGCACCCACGTGAGTGTAGGGAGGACTTGATAGAGAACTGTGTGTTTTGGGGTACTTCATTCCCTATGTGACTGTACAGGAATAATGCAATTCTCTGTATGTTGTAAGGGTAGGGTATATAGTGATTTACTACCCTAGAGATAAATTAACCTTTGTATAAGCTAGAGAGATTGATGGAGTTGGTGATTTACTGGTGTTGTTGATAGAACCATGAGCATGTTGTGTAAATGACTTCCAATGACACTGTTATGTGCTTAAATTTATATTGAGGATACTAGTTGAGTCTCTTATGCCTAGAAAGGAGAATAATGCACTCCCTCAACTATTTGTAGTGAGAATCCATGTAATGGACCTACATTGAAAACCACCACATTCAAGAGTTGTTGAGTTGTTATGACCCAAGCTCCAAGCGGAACCACTGTAGGCGAACCATGGTTGAAGTATTTTGAAAAATACTCATAGCGTCAAAGTAGTAGGGAGCCTTACCTCCTACCTCGCAACTTTATCCTCCTCCATGGTCATAATGTGGAGTTCATAACGCTGTGAAAGGAGAGCACATGTTGGGTGGTTAGCCCCCCTCTATGGGGTCTAGGGCAGCGCCCCGGGGATATTTCTTTTTGGACCCTATATTAGGTGTGTGAACCTACCTATGGTCTTGTGCATGGTTTTCGCACATGGTTTTGGGCATGATGGTTTTTGGTCCATGGTATTGGATGCTTTGGCATGTATATATATGTATTGTAACATTGAAAGTAACATAATGAAAAATCAATCTAGTAGTCTCGGTTTTGGGATCTAAGGGAAAACCTCTATCTATATTTGTTTTATGTGTTATTCTCTCACTATTGTTTATTTTTTGTGTTTTAGAATTCGTATGTAGGTAATTTATGTATGGGGTTAAAACCTACAGTGCATTGGGAGTTTCAACCAAGTAGCATACTAAGAGTTCCAACTATGTAGCGTACCAGTAATTTTCACTGGGAGAGATTAGGCTAGGGGCTAGGAAAATCTATGTCTATGAACAAATCCCCCAAACAAAAGTGGGAACATCAGCCCAGAGGGTTTACCCCTCTACAAATTATGGAGGTGCAATTATTTAAGGATTCAGGGTAACGGGTTTGGGTAACCATCTCGTAAGATCCATACTGAAGGTTAATTCGCAGAGGAAAAAATCAGGGGTGTATTGGAAGTAATAGATGAGGTACATTGAGGATTTACTGTTAGGGAAGTAGAGGTAAGGATAGCAGAGGATTGACCTCGGAAGGTACACCCAAAGGAAAACAATGAAGGAATGCTTGGAAGTTATAGTTGAGGTATGCCTAGGAGTTATAGTTAGGGAACATCACAAAGCATTTTATTTGGAGTAATGACACTCGAATGGGGGGGCATACCTAGAATTTATAGTCAGGGTATGCCTAAAATTTATGGTTGGGTAACACCCAAGGCTTGTGGTGTGGTAATAGAGTCGATATTTGACACGTAATGAGCATGTCAACAATCATTACTAATTTTCCATGTGGCGCGGGGAGGTTAGCCATGTTGCATGGCCACGTGGGTTCCACATGGTAGGGTCGACGACACGCCTCCATCGGATTCGTTAGACATTTAAAGGATCATAACTTCTAATCCAGAGGTCAGATTAGGAGAAAATTTTATGTCATCGAACTCATATTGGTGAGACGATCGCAATGGTGATAGTTATTTCCATATCTTAAGATGAAAACAAAATTATTAGTCCATCTATTTAACTGAGATAAGTGAGATAAAATTAGAAAGTGAACATTTTTCACGGAGGATTAAGGTGAGGGGTGTTTAAAAGGATAATATTGAAGGCCCTAGAGCTAAGTTTAAAATTTATTTAAGAAGATAAAGGATCCCAGTGTCTAGTGTTAGTTCCAATCTTCGCAGCCTGTCACCAGGGATCAAAATGGGCTCTTACTATGTCTAGTTTTCAGAGATGTTTTGCACATGATCTTCAGTGCAAATCAAATCCTAATTATTTCCATCAGAAGAAGTTGGGAAAAATATTTCCAACGGTATATCACACTCCCGTAACTAGTTTCTAGATCAGAAGATATGATCGAAATGAATGAGTGATTCTTGGTTATGCATGTTTTGAGGTCAGTTTTTGCACATAATGACAAGTTTAGTATAAGATCAGTTTCTGAAATAATGGTAAGGAATTTTTCAAAAGTGAAAGAATTTTTTGTCCATCACATACAAAATAAAAAATACTTCCTTTAGTTTATGCACAGGTGCTACTATGTGGGAGATATGCAGTGATATTTGGAGCTTACATTAAAACAAAGCAAATTTTGTATTTATTTTACTGTTTTCGTCATTTTAGTGTGGTGCCATTTTATAATAGATGGAAAGTAATTTTGAAAAACACAAGGTGGTTTTTGTTAAACACAAGCCATATAACAAAAAATCTTTCAATTTATTCACAAGTGTCATGAATTGGGATATGTGACTAGACCTTTACAGCTCATTTTCACAGATTTAAATTTTTAATGATTTTCTGTTTTAGAGATGATTTTTTGGCATAGATTACAAGCAACTGGAAACGAATTTCCAAAATTTTAGAGAAGTTTTTCTCCAGCACAACCTTATCTACAAAAACCTCTTACATTTTTGTAACAGGTGCTATGGTTTAGGAGATACGAGTTCATCTTCAACACCTATTTTCAGAAATTTGATCCAAGTTTTATGTACCTGATTCTATTTTGAAGAAAATGGTTGATCACAACTCCCTTAGTACAAGGATGAGAAAATGTATATATTTTATGAGTTTCATAGTGTATGGGTTGGACTTTTTGGAAAGATTTGAACTTTATTGTACACTCATTTTAGCAGTTTGGCAAAGGAATAGACTAAGGTTTGCAACATTTTATGGGATTCTTGTGGCAACTTGATTTGGTATTGTGTTTCCCTCTGTAATTGCAAGTTTACATATGTTTTATGTATTCCATTATATCTTTCTATTCATCTTAACTAAATGAAACAAGGATAAAGGTAGAATTCATTGATTTGCAGTGCTCTACCTAGGGTTTTGTTTAGTTATTTATGTTTTCATCTGTTTGAAGAGGATCCATGATACTTTCATGCCCTCTTCAGCTCCTCACCAGTCTAAAAGCTCTCCATCTCACTCAATTTGAAGTACCAAACCATTTTCCTACCTCACCCCATAGAGATCTCTGCAAAACTGAGCCTCATTCCCCGGACCCAAATCTGCCTTTCACATTTGAGCCAACAAAACATCATCAATTTCAATCAAACTCTTCTGCACACATACCTAGCCTAAAATCGGTCTTCACATCAGTCATCTCAAGCCTCATTGATCATATTTTGCTGAGATTGACAAGGAGAGAGCCCTTTCCTGACCTGGTAGGGCTAGCTACCAGGTTAAGCGTGGATTGATGTTATCTTAGATCCTACCTTTCTCAGCCTAAGGTAGATTTAGGCGCTAACATCCAGTAACTTGTTACATATAAGTGGACCCCAATATCAATATATTGGAATCTCTATTTAACTAGGGTCATATCATATGGTCATATGGAACTAAATATTATCCCCCAAAGAGTGAAGGAGTTATTATTTTAATTCATATATGGGTTATTCAGACTAGATTTCTAGTAGAATACATTGAAGTAATATTTCATTTTTTATGCATTGTTCACCATGGCAAGTTGGCCCTGTTAAGATTCCATTGCAGTAATGCAGTATACAAAATCAAGAGAATTTCAGAAGTTAGGTTATTTGATCGATTTATACAGAAGTGGTTTTGTTTTTCACAATCATTCATGGTGGTATTGTTGTGCAAAGTGCAAAATAATTTTGAGAAATGAACTCTATGGAAGATGTATGAATTTGCTCAATGGGGATGGGATCAATAATGTGAAATCTATAATTTTGTTATGCAGGGTTGTTTCTTGAATGATGAAGAAGAAAAATAGAGTGTGGCATGCAAGAAGTTAGACTTTGTAAGTGTAGAAAAAAATAGAAACATATGAGGATTGCTGATAAAATAGATTCAAAGACACATAGCTAAGAGTGATATGTAAAAGCATAGGAGAATTGAAGGGAGGACAAATTGGATTAGAAACTAGTAAAGAAGTTCTTGTTGGTACCAATAAACCTTTTTTAGGGGGTTGGTGCCTACAGTATCATTCAATAATAAAATAGGTTTATGTTACTCATCTGATTGATATTATATGAGCATTGAAGCATTTTCATGGTTAATATTTTCCATTATACTGATTCACCCCCTTTCTTAGTATAACCATATTTCCAATGATTGGTATCAAATTAGGTTATTTAAGGAACATTTGACAACTAGAAGTTAGATCACAGAGGAATATGTCTAGTCATAGTGGATATTCTTCAAGCAAGGCTCCATTGTTTGATGGATCAAACTACACCTTTTGAAAAAAGGAATGAGTACCTATATTATGTCTCTAGGTTTTGATGTCTTGATAGTTGTTGAAAATGGTTATCGAGTGCCTACAACTCCTTCCTATTAGAAATGGAAATGTACTCTACATAAATAATGCAATGGAAAAAATGCCATATTAACCAGACTATTAGACAAATAATTTGTCAAAGTGATGCATTGCAAATCAACCAAGGAAATTTAGGACAAGCTTCAAAGTAGTTATGAAGGAGATGACAAAGTAAAGAAGGCTAAGATGCAAAGTTATAAAATTCAGTTCAAAACTATTAAGATGGATAAAGATGAGAATGTTACAACATTGTTTCTTCATGTAGATGGGATAGTCACCACTATCAGAGGTCTTGGTGAGACAATTAAGGAATATAAATTTGTACATAAAATAGTAAGATCACTTACCTCAATATCCAATCCAAAAGTTTCAACTATTAGGAATTATCAAACCTTCAAAATATTAATATGAATGAAATTAATGGAACTCTCACTACATATGGGATGAGAATATAGAAGGAAAATTTGGGACCAAGAGAAGAAAAATTTAAAGTAGCTAAGGTAACAAACATGAAAGAGATCCATGAAGACTCTATACATGAATCATATGAAGAGGAAACTCAATTTTTAAGAAATATGAAAAGGGGAACTTGAATGCTCAAAGGCAAGCTTCCATTCAAGTGTTTTGAGTGTGGTAGAATAGGTCACTATGAATATAAGTATCCTTATGCAAAATCAAATGATAGTGATGATAAAAATATATTCAAATCTCATGATCATAAAAGAAGATGATATATCAAAAAGAAAAGTTTTTACTCCAAAGAAGATAACAGTTGTCTCCCTTACATTCAAAGAACTTCTGACAAAAATCACATATTCTTAGGAAGGAAAACATCACCACTACATTTAAACCTCTAAAAAACATTTATAGCCACCTCAAATCTATCAAAGATCCCATTGATCCCACCAATAAAAAAAGTGTATACTTGATCCCTTTCTCATGCAATAAATCTTATTTAGGAGAAACTTGTCGCTCTATAAAAATTAAGATACAAGAACATCATGTTGGCATGAAATAAAAATGCTCCCACTCTTAGATTTGAATGAACATTTGGTAAAAATTAAACATCAGATTTATATTTAAAATGCAAGTATCTTGGCCAAAATTCACCAATACCACCACAAAAAATTCAAGGAGGAAACTCAAATACAAAAGAACCCCAATAACCTCAACAAAGATTATGGGTGGAAAATCAATGAAAATTGGATTCCTGCCCTCACCTCAAGAACCATCCTAGCTAATCCTTCGCCCATATATTTCATATTTTTTTTCTCTTCCTTCCTCACGTTGATGTTTATCCGTTGATGAACCATTTTCCTCCATTTTTTTTTTTAAAATAAACATGATTTATACATTAATAAATAGAATACATTATTAATATATTACTCATTAATAATCCTATCACGCTCCTTGTGATAATGTTTAATTATATTATTATTATTATTATTATTATTATAATACAAACATATTATTAATGTTTATTAAACTATATATTAATATTAACATTAATAATAAATAATAAATATTATACACTATATTAATTATTAATATTAATTTATAATACTATTAATTAATCTTATTTCATATTATTAATATTATCAATATTAATACAAATAACCCCTAATATTAATTAGCAATATTATTAATATTAATTAATATTATTATTAATTTAATATTAAAATAAATAATCATCAGTTGTAAATATATTTATAGATTTTAGGGTGCTTTATGTGTTAGTTTTTTGCACTTAGCCCCCTTTCATTTGTTTATTTTTTTAATTAAATAACAAGTATATATTTCCTTCAAAATATGTGTGAATACAAGCCAAAACCTGTTACATATTGAACCCACAAGTATGCTTCAGTCTTCCAAAAATTTGATTGATGTCTATTACATTTTACACCCACTTTAGATACATCTATTCTAAATAAGTTTTCCTTATAGAATCTCTAAAAGGAATCTAGAATCACTATATACTTGCAACACATATTAAAGTATTTTAGACATGGACTTTGCTACATATTCCTAATTGCAAAGGTAGCCTAGTATTCATCATTTTTATTCTCAAGTTGAGGAGGTGAGGCTTGCTCCATGTTGGTGCTCATGCTAGCCCCATCTTCGTCTTGTACTTTGAGATTATCCTACTGTTAGGAAAAATACTGGGGGGGGGGCAGGGGGGGAGGGGGGGGGGGGGTGGGGGCGAATCAATATTTTACTCCAATATTATCCTACTGTTAGGAAAATACTTGGGGGGGGGGGGGGGGTGGGGGGGTGAATCAATATTTTACTCCAAATTTCCAATTTCTTATTTTGATATTTGTACACTATTGCTATAAAAGAAATTAGCATATGTACGTGAATGTTATTAAGGAAACCCGTGTATATCCAGATAACTAATATGTTCAACTTTATTTAGTGCAACAATACTTCATTATTCATCAATTAGATAGTAATTATGAGTTGTAAGAAGCATAAATATCATCAACACAAAAGAATCATATCAACACATATGAACACTAGGATTTTTAGGTGGAAGCCCAATGTGCGAGAAAAACACCACTGCTCTTGTCTTTGTCTTCTTATTTAATTAGAAGGAAAACTTCTTATAATCTTGTACTGGTGCAAACTCTAACTAGTGCACAGACACCCACCTGTAGAAGGATACAACCTTCTCTCATTTTCCAACACCTACTGGAAGGGAGCTCCAACCCTCTGACTTTGTTTACCATCTATTATCGGAATGATGGACCACTTTTCATAATATTTCATACTGGATCCACTTTCATTAATAAACAAAGACCAATCCTTGAATCAAATCACCCAATCACTGAACCAACTAAATCATTAAATCAATAGGTAAGACTTAATCAACCAATGCAACAAGATCAAATCAATCCATATCAGATCAAATCACATCCATTCATAAGTATGCCGTACCATGTGTTGTTCACCACATAAACCAAATTTTGTCACTAAAAACCCTAATCAAATATATGTCAAAATATATATGCAGTTGTTCTGAATCATACCAACCTATGTATGCACTTCCCTTGAAGACGATCGATGTAGAGATCTCAAAATACTAATACTTGAGTTTGAATCATTGTAACATTGAATCAATCAATGAATCATACACTGAATTCATCAAATATTATTGAACTGAATACAAATCACCATACAATAGCATCACCACTAATAAACATTCCATTCCATAGCCAAATCAACCAAATATCCAACACAAATTATTATAAAGGAGACATCATTGACATAGAACAACAAAGAGAAATGATAATATCATCAACAACCCATATTGTAAAGCCCTAGCATGTACACACAAGTAATGAATGAACCATGAAAACATCATCATTTAGCATGTAGTGCTCAAGCAATTATAATGCTAACAATGTGCTATTAAAATCATAACAAATGCTCCCCCTAAGCATGTTCAAACTATTCACTGTTAGGTTTGGTCATATCCAACTGATCAATCAACAAATTTGTCAAAAGAACCAAAAGCAACAATGTCATATTGTAGCAACTCATGAACCATCATAAACCAATATAACTTATAAGTACAATCTAAGCATCACCAATAGATAGTGACCAAGAAATGTTAGAACCAAAAGCATAAATAATAATTGAATAAAACATATCAAAGACTCTCCATGAGTTTGTCCAATTGTTTCTTCATCTCAGAGAAACATACATAATTTTTTAGATCAAAATATCATGCATATATGTGATTGTCCTTCATGTAATATACATACAAAAAATAAAATGTAATAATTCAGAGTCTTGGCTCCCCTTGAACATGAAATACCAGTCAAAATAATTAGCAGAGTGATGAAGCAAAGATCATTCCTAATTTTTATCTGAAATATTCAAAGGAATCACGTGGAAGTGGCTTTCTAAATATATCTATAACTTGTTCTTTTGAAGGAACATATTCCAATTTGATCTTTTGTTCATGCACTTGTTCTCACAGAAAGTGATATTTGATTCGAATATGCTTGGTTTTTTAGTGCATGGCATGATTTTTAGAGATACTTATGGCACTAGTATTATCACAAAGAATAGGTGCAGGTTGAGGACAAGTGATTTGAATGTCTTGCAATGTTTGCATCATCCATAGAAGTTGAGTACAACAAGATGCAACAATATCATATTTTTCCTTAACATTAGATAAAGTGGTGGAGCTTTTTTTTCTTACTAAACCATGATACCAAGTGAGGTCCCAAATAAAATGCTCATCCACTAGTACTTTTTCGATCATCAATATTTCCTTCCCAGTCTGCATTTGTGTAAGCATGAAGTACAAAATCTACATCTTTGGTGCACCATAGAACAAAATATTGAGTTCCTTATAAATACTTGACTATTATACTAACTTCATGTAGATGAGTTTCTTTAGGATTTGCTTGAAATCATCCAACAATACAATTGCATGCATAATATCTGGTCTTGTTCCTATCAGGTAGAGAAATATTCCTATCATAGATTGTATTCTGGTTGATTAACTAAAGGATAATCATCATGTGAATTTTGGTTGATTGTATTAGGATTGCGGTCTTCCATTCCATATTTCTTCAAAATATACTTGAGGTACTTGGTTTGTGAGATAAAAATACCATTCTTTGTTTGTTGAACTTGAATATCAAGAAAGTATGTTAGTCCACCAAGTAAATGCATTACAAATTCTTGTTGCATACCTGAAGCAAATCCTTGACTCATAGATTCTTCATTGCTTCCAAATATGATGTCATCTACATAAACAAAAACTATCAAAAGTTTATCTTTATCCATCTTGATATACATATTTCTATTTGCAAACCCCTTTATGAAGCCTTGTTGTTAAAGATACATGTAAGATGATAATGTCATGCATATGGAGCTTGTTTTAATCCATACAGTGCCTCCTTAAGTTTGCAAACAATATTTTTATCATTGCCTACAATGAACCCTTTAGGTTGTTCAATATAAGCTTCTTCTTCTAGGTCCCCATTTAGAAATGCAGATTTAACATCCATTTGATATACTTTAATGTTATAAAATCTTCAAAATGAAAGGAAAATTCTTATGGCTTCAAGTATGGCTACAGATGCAAATGTTTCTTCAAAGTCTATTCCTTCCTATTGAGAATATCCATTTCACATGAGTCTTTCTCTGTTTCTAATTACTTATCCATTTTCATTCAGTTTGTTTTTGAATACCCATTTTGTCCCAATAACATTTTTATCATGCGTCTTAGTACTAATTCCCTGTATGTTTCTTTTCTATTTGATTAAGTTCATCATTCATTGCCTTAACCCAAAATTCATCTTTTCTTACTTAATTCACATTTTGAGGTTCAATTGTGGAGAGTAAGTCTAGGTAACTAGAAGTTCCAACAAGAGTTATTCTAGTTTGTACTCTTGCTTCCTTTTCACCTAAAATTTGAGATTTTGGATGATATTTCTAAACATACCTTGAAGTTTCTCTATTACCTTCTTCTACATCCTTTTGAATTGTAGTAGGAACAGGTTCGTTATCTATTGGAGCTTCCTTTTTGGTACCTGTGGGTGATTCATCAATCACAACATCAATGCATTCAACAATCTTTTGAATCTTTTTATTATAGTATTTATATCCATTGCTTCTAGAACAGTATCCAAGGAGGATTCCTTCATCAGCTCTAGATTCAAACTTTCGAAGCTTATCATCATTTTTATTTATGTATCCTTTTTTTCCAAAAGTTCTAAAATGATTGACAGTTAGAGGCTTACCAAACCATAGTTCATAAGGATTTTTATCATTGTTTACTCGAACATGAGCTTGCGAAGTATGTTCATGACTGTATGTGTTGCTTCCCCTGAAAAGGTATGTGTTCTTGATTCATCAAGCATGGCTCATGTCATTTGTTAGATTGTTCTATTCATTATTTTTTCCACTCCATTTTATTAAGGAGTATTAGCTATATAAAATTGTCTTTTGATGTCATGTTGTTCATAGAAATTGGAAAGGTCATCTGATATAAACTCTCCTCCACTATCATATCTAAGACATTTGATTTTCAAATCTAACTCATTTTTTACTAGAGCCATGAATACTTTAAATTTATCAAATTCTTCATCTTTATTTTTAAGTAGGCCAATCCAGCACATTCTTGTAAAATTAGAAATGAATAACATGAAATATTGTTCATCCCAAGGAGACTTATTTCTCATAGGTTCATACAAATCAACATGAATAATTTCAAGTGGCTTAGTTGAACTACCTTCTTTAGCATTAAATTGAACTCTGGTTTGCTTACCAAATTGACATGATTTGCAGATGCTATTTTCCAATAGAGAGATATTGGGCAAGTCATGTATTGTTCCCATTTTGCTTGATTTTTATAATTGGGAAAACATAATGTGCCCCAATCTTTTGTGCCAAATCCAACTTTCTTCAGGTTTTCTTAAGTAACAATGTTCTTGGTCACCTTCTAAGACATAGACATTGCTTGGAGTTCTTGTTCCCTTTATTATGATCTCACCTGTGTCTAGATTTATTACCACGTAGTTCTTTGATCTAAAAACAACTCAATTCCCTTGGTCACACATTTTACTAACACTCAACAAGTTATGTTTTAATCCATCAACAAATAAGACATTTACAAGCTTGACCTTTTTCTTCAATTTCACGATTCCTTTCCCTTTGATAACAGTAGGTGAATTATTTCCAAAAGGTACATTATTTTCTTTCTTTATTTCATTAAAATACATAAACTTATCTTTGTCACCTATCACATTCTTTGAACTTACACTGTCAATGAACCATAGCTTTTCTTGATCTCTTGCGTATAAAGCTAGACCACAATTTTTAGAGTCTATGGTTTCCTTTTTCCATACCTTGGGTGTTGTAGCCTTTTGTTTGCGCTGATAAGATGGTCCTATTCTACTTCTACATTCAATTTATTTATGACCAAAGTTATTGAAAACAGAGCATTTAATTTCATCTTGGAGAGGTGATAATACATTGTATGAATATTTCTTTGCTTCAATCTCATTCTTTTGTTTGCTTGCTTCTCTAGTCATGATAGTTTTATAAGCGACACACTAAACATATTTATGACCAAAATTATGAAAAGTGAAGCATTGACCATTGAAGTAGGAGAACCTGAGAGTATAGTAACTTTTTGATTATCTTCCCCTTTGATTTTGATAATGATAATGTACTTGTGAGACATTTGATCCCTCATCCTTTGCTCAAAGCTATAATTTTGATGAATGCTTCCCTTCGCTACATTGAGATGGCTTCCTATACCTGTTCCAGAAGATTTTATAGTCTTTGTTGATTCACCATTGTATCTGAGACCAGTCCTTATTAGAGAAGAGTATTTTACTTTGATGATTTCTTCTAAAGTCTTGTATCCTTTAGAAATTCTAAGATTTAGTGCCCTTTTTTTTCTCAAGCTTCTTTATCAAACCCACTATTTCAAGTTCTAACTTTTCATTGCACCTTTGTTTTCTAGAATTTGTTTCTTCAAAACTTCTTCAACTAATTTAGCTTCTCCTAGACAATTTTTTAGGTGAGTTATTTCTTCAATGATAGTATCTTTTTCTTCTAGATCATCCATGAAAATATCATCAAATCCATCATATTTCTCTTCAAATGTCATAAGTAATTGATATTTTTGATCAGATTCAATATCTTCATTATTTGAAGAATAATAACTATCTTCGTGTGTATAGAAACTTTTCTTGTTATCAAATCTTCTTCTAACATGCACTTTTGAGGAATTATTTCCTTTCTCATTATTTTCTTTATAAGGAAGTTTAGACGGTGTAGTCACCTACTCCTTCCACAAGAAAAACATTTGAAAGGAAGCCTTATCTCTAAACCTTTCAGTTCCTCCTTGGAGAGTTTCTTTATGAAATTTGCTTCTTAATCATCTGATTTGAAACTTGTTTCCTTAAACTCCTCCTTTTATTTTCATTTATAAGTATCTTTGAATGATGCTTCTATGATATCTAATGGACCCACTTTCTTCATTTCATAAGCTTTTAAGATCCCGTGGAGCTGGTCAATAGTAAGGTTCTTCAAATCCTTCAAGTCTTCAATTACAGAGACATTTGAATCAAATTTTAGGGTTAGAGATCTTAGAATTTTCTAAAAAAGCACTGAATATTTTACTTCATCACCAATATTTCTCATTGAGTTAACAAATTCATCTACCCTAAGGAAGAAACTTCCAATGATTTCATCATTATGCATTCCAAGAGTCTCATATTAGATTCTAAATGTTTGAAGTTGCTCTTTACCTTAGTGTCACTTTCATAGCTTTGGATGATATTTTCCCATATAGACTTTATGGTATTCATATGCACGACCTTCATAAAATCTGACTCTTCAAGGTTTCTTAGCAGAGTGTTGAATGCCTTTGCATTGGTCTCATATTGTTTCTTCCCTGCATCATCTGTGGGGATGGAGAATGGATACTAATAGCCTCCTTCAAAAATTTCCCAAACATTAGCTCTAAGAGACTACAAATATGCTCTCATTATGACTTTCTAGAAAACCAAGTTCATTCCATTAAATAATGGTGGCCGGATAGAAGCTACTCCCTCTTGATTTCTCCCCTTGATGAATCTCCCTTCAAGTGATCAAGTTTCTTCTGAAGGACATCCTATGATACAAATTATTATACTAAGAGGTGGGTAAATCAATATTTTACTCACTTCAAATTTCCAATTTCTTATTATGATCTTTGTCCGCTATTGTTATAAAGGAAACTAGCATATATACACAATTGTTATTAAGGAAACCTGCGTATATCTAGATAATTAATATGTTCAACTTTAGTCAGTGCATCATTACTTCATTATTCATCAATAAACAATAATTATGAGAAGTAAGAAGTAGAAAGATCATCAACACATAAGAATCATATCAATACCAGGATTTTTAGGTGGAAACCCAATGTGGGAGAAAATCATCACTGATGTTGTCTTTGTATTCTTCTTTAATTAAAAGGAAAATCTCTTACAATCTTGTACTGATGCAAAATCTAACTAGTACACAGGAACCCACTTGTAGAAGGCTACAAAATTCTCTCATTTTCCATCACCTACTGGAAGGGAGCTCCAACCCCTTGACTATTTTTATCATTTACTACCGAAATAATGGACCACTTTTCATAATATTTCATACTAGTTCCATTTTCCACAATAAAATGAAACCAATAAGTGAATAATTGAACCAACTAAATCATTAAATCAATCACTAAATCTTAATCAACCCATGCCACAAGATCAAATCAATCCATATCATATCAAATCAGAGTGATTCATAAGTATGCCCTACCATGTGTTGCTCACCATTGAAACCAAATGTTGTCACTGAAAACCCCGATCAAACATATGCCAGAATGTATACGCAATTTTCTAAATCATACCAGCATATGTCTGAACTTCCCTTGAAGAAGACCTACATACAAATCTCGAAATACTGATACCTGAGTCTGAATCCTTGTGACCCTGAATCAATCACTAAATCTTACACTAAATTCATCACATATTACTGAACCGAATATAGATCACCATAAAGAAGAATCACCACTAATCAACATTCCATTCCATATCCAAATCAACCCAACGACTATTGTTAAACACAAATTATTATAAAAGAGATATCATTGATAAACAAAATCAAATATAACTGATCAAATGTCATCAACATCCCATACTACAAAACACTAGCATGTATACACAACTTTTACAAATCATATCCTCATATATATGCACTTTACCCCATCCATGTACAAATATGTCCATAGTGAAAATACTACATAGAATATATAAGTGACTACTGAAAATAAAATACACATATGTACGTGACTCACCTAAGACAAACTTGAGTATAGATAGGAAACTTCTAGTACAAACACAATTTTACTCTCTACATCCCTTACTGTCAGAATTACATACTTTTAATATTACTTCATTCAAGTTACAACATAGATGTATCATTGTGAGACATTTTCAATAAGTACAACAAACAAGCACATAAGTCACCATACTTCAGATCTGAGTCCTCTCCTTGCTCCTCGGTGCATACATGTTTCATATCAAATCATTCATAAACAATTCATGACTTGCACATCCAACATCTTGATCTCCATCTATTTATATAGTATTTTCCTTAGCCAATACGTTAGTTAAATACCTTGGTTATCTTGTAAGTATTCTTTGATGGGATCAAATATCTGTTGTTGCACTCATTACTATGGGCCAATACCATGGTAAATATCCTTGGTATTCACAATACCATGTTCTGGATTCTCTACATGACTTCTCCTCACCAAACCTATGTATGTACATGATCTTGCTTCACAACACCCATGTATACTTTCTCACACTTTATTTTTCACTAAGTTGATATTCCTTTGTTCATATCACCTCTAGCATATAAATAACCATCATGTTGACATCTCTATCAAGTAGGTTTCCATCAAGGATAACACATTAGTCATAATGCCAACACCTACATATGTGCATTTCCTTCTGGTACATTGTTTTATCCCACAACCATCAAGCCACCCACTTCTAGTGCTATCTCATCCATTTGAAGAAGCAATATATCAACTTTTAGTTGAATTCTTTCCATTTTGGTTTGAAGAAGCCCCAGTTTCTAGGCTATCAACACATGATACATGTGCACCTTTGACAGAATAATTTATGTTAGTTTGATGGATACATGTACCATAAAGTCTAACACACCCTACTTCTACTTCGTTGTATGATTCCCCTCACTGGTGTTTCCACTTCTATCCATGATGATTTCCCAAAACAAATTCTTCCTTCTGTTCTAAGAGTATTTGTTGCGATTCTCTTAATTTGTTTCCAGAGGAATGCTATTTGGCTCTTTATATATTTTCAATCCCACTCTCCTCCATTTAGGTATTCTAACTACTCCATCAATGATGCATAAATTACCATATGGTGTTTCGATCTGGAAATCCAATTCCATCATGGGAAGATAGCATTTTGGTACTGAATGGATTGATGATGAGGAACACACTCCTATTTCTTGTATTTCGAATAGAGTAAGAATTAACTTGCCTACTCTTATTTCCTCCTTAAGTTGAAAGTAATGTCTCCACTTGTCCATCAACCAACATTGCATGACAACCATAAATCGTATGGATATATTATTGCATCCTTCGATGATGAGGATCGACCTCCACTACATGAGGATGTTTAATATGAATGTTACCAGAATTCAATTTCATTTGTCTAGGAAAAATGATTGTTGTTGCCATCAAATTTTATGTTGATTAAAGATTATCTCCTCGATGCCATGAATTCAATATTTTCCCTTCATGGAATTAGTTTGGTTAAATAATCCTTGTCATCAAAATTAATTACCCCTTGGTCCAGGTGAGCCCCTTGATTGGCTAAAGAGTTTTCCACTATATTAAGATTTTCTTAATATGAAATAACTATACCTTCTCTAATTTTATCAAAAGAAGCTTACTTATATGTAGAATTGGGGTCAATGTTTGTTTAAAGCTTCATTCTACTTTTGCCACTTGGTTTAAAATGATCATTGAGTCACTGAAGACCATAAATTGAAAAATTCCTTTAGTGAAAGCCAATTCCAATCCTTAACACAACGCTAAGTATTCAACTTGGTTGTTAGTTGACTCCCCTAGTTCCTAGGAAAATTGGGTCTCCCTTTCTTCATCGAGGTGAAAGATAACCACTCCCACTCCTGCCACACCTATTTCATTTCCTATTTATTACTTCCTGGCATGATCATATTTTTTCACATTCTCATCTTGATGATGAATCTCATAAGCAGGATTAAAACATTGACAATGCAAAATATGATGTGATGGATCTAGAAAGAAATCCCCAATAGAATGTAGATCGTAGAAGCTTCAAATATGAGATATCAATGGTGAAAGCGATGAATTCATGTTTGATTATGAGAGAGGATAAATCTTGTTCATAACCATGTATGATCAAAATACCAAACAAGAGATTGAATCAGAAGTGGATTTTTAGAGAGAACTCATAAGTTCCCTGCAAGAGTTAGGATGAATAAGAAAGAAGGTTAATCAATTAGAAAAACATATGAAAGAATATAAGGATAAAGGATTTTATGCATAACCAATATTTCTCCTGAAAATCGAACTAGAAGTTCTAAACCAAAATATTAACGAAGATTTTTACAAAGTAGTTGAAAGTAAAGGAAGGGCATTGTAAGAAGTTGAAAGAAGAAATTGTCTTTGTAAGAAAGGAAGTAGATAAGGTATCATGTTATCTAAATCAAAATTTCATGACAATAAAGGTTACTGAGTCATTATATAGCATACTTAGTTATTAGAGATATCCATTAATAAATACATGTCTTGGTTATGAAGAGAACCCAAAGAAATAGCAAGGGACATTCAAGATCAATAATAACAGAAAATGGATGTGAGGAACCTACTAGCTATGCTAATGCACTCAATAATAGTTTAAAGAGACAACAAAATCACAAATATTCTTTTGGCATAACATGGTTGAGTTATTGACAAAAATATAAGAGAGATTCAAGGGAATCAGAAAAACGATATATGGAAGCCATCCAAATACATTAAAAGGAACCAATAGGATTATGAATCAATAACATTATGGAAAAGGAAGGAGACAAAGTAGATTCAACAAATTTATTCCTTTCAACAACAAATATATGTTTAGGTACCAAATTTTATTTCATGGACGCTGCTACTCATGTAATAATTTTTGTCATAGAGAATTTGATTGTAGAGCTTATGAAAGAAGAGATTATGGAAGAAGATAATACCTTAAAACTCCAATGAACATCTATTTATGTATCAAATCTAAAGGTATTCTGGTCCTCTCTTGAGTTATGTGGAATTCTATAGATGCAAAAACAATGGGCACAAAGCATGTGATTGTAAAATAAGTCTAAATAGGTCTCAAAATAATGGAAAGGAATAATGTACCCTCAAAATTCAACAACCTATAGTATGTAAAAAGATACAAGAGAAGTAGGAAGAGAAGGAATCATGAATGCAAATTAGAAGAAATCTTGTCGGGACATTAAGCCATGATAACTTAGCTTTTCTATCCCCGATGGAACCTCAACACATTTGCTCCAGTAGCCAGGATTTTGCAAGCTTTAAGGAATTCAAATTTTATTAGATGTATGTATAATCAAAATTTCTAAATGGATAACTATAAGAAGAATTATATGTTGAGCAACCAAAAGGATTTCTTCTATCAAAAGACAAGGAGTATGTGTGCATTTTGAAGAAAGCCACGTATGGTTTAAAACATGCACTTAGGGGATGGCGATCTATATTGGATAAATATATTAAGAAACAAGGGCTCAAGGGAGGGGAAATAGACAGTAATATTTACATCAAGAATGAAAACGATAATTTACTAATCATTGTTGTCTATGTGGATGACATAATTTTTGGAAGTGATATTGACTCTTTAAGAAAGCAAATTTTAGGTGACATGCAGAAAGAGTTTGAAATATCTATTTTAGGGTAATTATATCTATTTATTGGTTTGTAGGTTCATTAATAAAAAATATGTGTATTTATCTCTTAGATGAGGTACATTAAAGAAATATTAAAGAATTTTGTCATGGAAAGATGTGCACCCATGAAAAATCCCATGAAAATAGGATGAAAGCTCAATACAAATTTTGTGTCTCTAGAATAAAATTAGATCGTATAGGTCTATGATTGGTAGAATTATTTACTTAACAAATTCAAGAACAAATGGCATGCTAGTAGTAGGCATGGTGGGTGAATTTTAGCTAATTCCAAAAGAACTCATGTGAATGTAGTCAAAAGGATATTTATATATCTACATGGCACCATACATTATGGCCCACAATATACAAGGAGCACATATATTACTCTTAGATATTATACAGATATTGACTAGGATGGTAGTGTTGATGATAAGAAGATCATTGATGGGGTGGAGTTATTTGTAGGGAGGTGTCTGGTGTCCTGGGTCAGCAAGAAACACACCTCTATTTTTATATCCATAGTTGAGGAATAATATATTATAATAGCATTATGTTTCACTCTGGTCCTATGGATGAAGAAGAATATCAAGGATATTCAATAAAATGGTAATAAACTTGTGCTCATCATGTGTGATAATATTAGTGCTATCAATATCTCTAAAAACCTTGTTATGCATTATAAAACAAAGTACATTCCTATCAAATAGCATTTTCTTAGAGAACAAGTTGTTGATCAAACTATCGGATTGTAATACATTCCAACAAAAGATAACATTGCAAACATATTCACCAAACCTCTACCTCGAGAAAGTTTTGAATATCTTAGACAAAAATGGGCCATAATTTATTCCTAATAAGGGGGAAAGGTTCATTGATTTCAACCAAAAAACATGTTAATGAAAAGGGGAGTTCAAGGAAAGAGTATGCATCAACACATGGGGAGTACATGCCCTTTTCCATTAATGTCAAATGGGGAGAAAAATTAGACATCAATAGAAGAACAATAAATAACCAACAAGAGGATAGGGGGATTATAGTTAGCAAATAGATAGGGAGAGTCTAGCCCAAGATCATTAATGAGTAGAAAATGTATGGTGGTGTTTCCATCAATTCAAAATGGGAATGTTGTTGCACATATGTTGTCATTGATGTCAAAATCCAAAAACATGGGAGACTATTGAATGCATGTTGTCATTGCCAATAACATGTTGTCAAATTTGCGGTTTGGATAACATATCTTTGAATTAATTTCTTCTCTAGCTCCATAGTCCAAATGAGATTGAAATTTGTAACATTGAATAACCTTTTTTTAACAACTTTCTAACGATACATGCCACTTTTCCTAGTTCCAAAAGAATTAAAAAAGAATGAGGTGGTGAAGAGGTCAAATCAAGGTTCCAATTGTTAAGGGTCCCATCTTATAGTTATATCTGGGGTTGCATAATGACAACCACTTAAGATGTGGAATGAAATTGTATTTCCGTCCTAAGAAGGTTGAGTGTTGTCAAATCAATCTATTTGGTCACATTGATGATAATAGAGGACCCATGATCATCCTAAACATAATAGGAGGGCATCCCCCATGGTGGAAACCATCATGGTTTACTAGTGGTGATGTGGAAGCATGTGATTGGTTGCGCCCAACCCACCTTACTATGTACCAAAACAAGGAAGGGCACCTTATGATACTAGGTGTTTACTTTATGAAGCATTGCAGACACACCCTAGTTGATAGGATATTACATGTGGACATAGATGTCAGTGATGTGGCTTAGGCCATGAAGTGGAAAATAAAGGAGATGACATGTGGCACTCATTTTTCAAACATTTAGGAGGCCAATTAGATAGGTATAAGTTGACACTTGGTAGGTATCTATGTAGAAATTTTACCGAAGCATTATTAAAATTATTGAGAGGAAACAATAACACAACAAAAAACTTTAACACAATGCACAAAATATTTACCCTGGGAAGACCCCAACTCTAGGGAAAATCCTATACCAATGAAATTTCAGTAAATCCTTTAGAAGAAAACTTGGCTAAGACGTCCAAGTGAACCGTCAATACTCACCTACCTAACTCCATTACAATCAAATCTCTGTAGCTTTTTAAAGGCTCCATTACATGCAATCCCATTAGTAGAAATCCATGGGTATGCAATACCATGTGCCTAAAACCACCACTATTTGAATTGGTCAACTTTGACTTTATCCTTGAGTCAAGTTTACTTAACATTCCCCCCTTATACCTTGACATGGGATCTCCTTGACTAAATCTAGCCAAACCTACCAAGTGAGTTAACCCAGCCCATTCTGGCTCTTTCCCCCCTTAAAGTTTATACAAGGGTATCTATTAACTCAACACTCCCTATCACCTATATATAATCCATACTTTATTAGCAAATACTTAAGGGTATGCATGCCTTACCAGGTCTTACAACAGTATTCCCATGCCCATTTACATGTAATAAAATTTAACTCCATTATAGCAGTGTTTTTTTAATTGATTATTTCTCTTAGGTTTATGTTTCCATCCTCTTTCCTTGATCCACTTTTTGCCTCATACTCTCACGTTTTCGCACATATATTTGCAAGGCAACACAATGCACTATTACAACAGCAAACATGTCGGTCCTATCCCACATCTTCTCCTATGTAGACCGATTGAATTTTTCCAATATCTCATCATCTCTTCACTTCGCAATTCCTCTCACTACCTCTCAAACCATTTTCCATGCTACCACACTACACTTCAAACTCGCATAATCTACACTAGCCAGTATTAAAATCTTGTTTTACGTGACACATGACCTTCATGCCACCTCTAATTTCATAAACCTTTTATCATCACTACAAGGATGGGGCTAGGTACTACAGGAACAATTCAGAGTACAATGAAATAGCAGGATACCTTTAAAATCATCCTCATCCTTAGAACCAACTACCACATATCAAACCCTCTTATGCCTTCCACCACAAGTGTTCATAACTTCTACCATCACCACGAGTAGGGAATATAATTTCCATGGCCTCTACCTCAACTCTTCCTCAATTTCTTTATACACAAACTCCTTTTTTCATATATTGCAATGAAGCTAATTCTAGAGGCTCCAATAGGCCATAATAGGCATCACCATGGTTACGCTATCGCTCAGTTGGATGGCCACATGGGTTTTTGTCTCCAACCCCAACATGTCCCACCAATTTTCTATGTCAAGCTCCTGGCAATCATCCTCCATTTTTAGCTCAATCAGCAAGGGATTCAACTTCCTAATGCCATATATTTAAGGCACACAATATGTTTCCTCCCCAACACTAAATTTCATGTGTTGTGACTCTTCGTTAGTAATGAAAATGGTGTTGTCATTGCAGACCACGTAAGTGAAGTTTCCCTTAGCATGGCTTCATTCATGCTTATGAACATTAAAGAAAGTGTGTACTTCGTCTCTTATCATATCAAAGAAATGAGGTGTTACCATGCATGGGATCACTAACCCAAGTGATAGTAAGCCTTATATGATGCATCTATTCCTCAACCTATTCAACCTTTTGAAGAGATTTGACATTCTCGACTCCACTAACATCATAGATCTCTCAGTGTCACCTGACTGAGCTCAACTTCTGTTGCAAATCATCTCATCGTGGCTGGATTACAGTGAGAAGAATAAACCTAACCATTTCTCTCTATAAAGCCAACCCCTCCATCACACCACGACTTCTTCCAAGGTTCCTTGAAATCCATGCACTGAAAGTTCCCTTAGAACCTATCATGTAGGGATATTTGTGTGCACTTCTATTCCACCTCCATCTGAAACCCACACACAATAATAAAAAAACAAAACATTAACATGCACACCATTCACATTAAAATTGACATAAAATGTCTCTACTAGATAAACTCAGAGAAATTTATTAAAATTATGCCACATATCCCTAGATATCAACAAATCTTAGATCTCTCCTCATTTCCCCCTGTAGAAAGATCTTCGTCTGCGACACTTTATTCGTCGGGGCATATACCCTTGGAAATAGAGGTGTCCTTCTGAAGCCAAAATTTGGCTCTAATACTGGATGTAGAAATTTTATCAAAGTGTTATTAAAATTATTGTGAGGAAACATTCAAAAAACAACAAAATTTAACACAATGCACAAAATATTTACCCTAGGAAAACCCCAACTTTGACGAAAAACCTAGCCCAATGAAATTTCTTTAGGTCCCTTAGCCAAAACATTTGCTAATCCAAATCAATGAACCTTCACTACTCATTGTTTAAGAGGGAAATTTCACCAAAAATAATAGACTACTAGAACCTCAACAAACATTTCCCAGAAAGTGTGTGTGTGAATGAAGAAGCAAGACAAAAAAACTAGACATTCCCAAGCACATTCAGACTTACAAGAAGGAGGTAATAGAAATATCTTTAAAGGTTATCTCCTTCACTCTATTTGATAATGAAAACTCTAGGAAGATATCCTACTTATCTCTTTTCTCTTATATCTCCTAGACTACCTACATATATAGAAAGATACCAACACAATCTTATTAGAAAAAAATATCATTGCAATAATACATTAATCCTGTAACATAATCAAAGAAACATACGAGATGAATGGGGAAAATCTTTGTTACTATTGTCTTTGAATAGAAATGGAGTAGATCGATGAGTCATCTAGGCCTTTATCCTTGATTTTTCTCCCTAACATCTATGCTCATTGCATGATTTTATCATGGTCACAACACTGGTAGAATTTTGGCATAAGTTCCTTTCTTATTTTGCGTGACTAGTGAAGATATCCATTTATATAGATCTTGATCATGATTGAACTTAATTGCATCTAGACATTTTCTTGAACATATCAAGGTGATGGTTAGGATAGATCAAATCAATCATTATTTTAATAAACAATGATTATTTTAATCAAGGTTTTCAACTTGGACTAAATATAGGCTTATCCAGTTGAATTGCCACACTGTTTCGGATCTCTAGTATAGAGAGGGCATTGATGGGCTTCTATTTTTCTAGAACACTTAGAGGAAGCATTGGTAGGCATTATGGTTTAGTTCCTACAACCTGTAAGGAGTGTTGATTCCTCAAAACACTTGAATTTTATGCTTTCACCCATCACAACTTGATCGTGTGAATTTGAAAAGGATGTGGCCTTATTATTGACCATAGGGAGTGGCTTTTTGAGCTATTACATATGCCCCGTAATGTATGAGGTCAAAAGAGAATATGATGGAAGAAATACATTAGAAAAGTAGACCAATGAGAGAGGTAGGAGAAGATACATAAATAAGTACATTCTTAAGGAAGGCATACCGATACTCAGTACTGAGAGAAGGGAGCATAGATTCCCACACAACATATTGTGGACTGATGTCATCAAGTACTAGTCAGGATAAAATGTAGATATTTGGAACAATAGCTATCAGCAGGGCTGGACACTAATGTGAGTGCCCCTAATGATGGCCCTCAAAGTATATGAGATATTCTCCAATCATATATTGGGGGAGGCAATGATCATGAGTGAAGTCTCATTAATTCCCCAAGGTCTTTGACAGACACCCCAGTGGTATGAACCAACTACATGTGAATAAATGAGCTAATTAAACAAATTATTTTGGTAGAAATCACATGAGCGAATTTTTTGTCTAACGCGTTTTGAACCAACAAGTGTGGTTCATCATGTCAAGAATGTAGGGAGATCATTTGATTACCAAACATTGGTGTATCCCATTAATAGACATGAGGGAGACCACCGACAATGAAAAATGTTCCCAAGGTACCTATCATAGTCTACATAGTGGGAATGAATGAGATGAAGTCGATCATTCTAAAGAATCATTAAACATGGGATAATGATGAAAACAAAGTGTAAACTACATGGAAACATTCCACTAATGACTACAAACTCCAAGGTGTAGACTATTTCTATATCTACATCCTGAATAAGGTACTAAAGTTGACTAGAATAGATACATCATAGGAAAACCTTAATTTATCCCCCATTGTTGACACAAAATGACACCAAGATAAGATCTTTGATGATAGAAAATGAAGAATCAATGTACAACTCACACAAGAATGGCCGACACATAAGGTATAATGATATGTGTATATGGTCGACTCTTGACTAAGACTTCCCTTGAACATATAACAACATCACACAATAGTGAAATTGGAACCATATACTAAAGAATACCGAAGGATACAATGGTGACACAGGAGGCATCACCAAAGCCCATGGATTGGAAGGGTAACCAATCAAGTTAGATACTAACTCATGGAATAGAGTAATTCGACTCAAGATGAAGGTGTGGTTCAAAAATATGAAAAAACCCAATTGTAAGAGAATGAATCAAACAAGTGCCATGTTCAAGGGTGACATACAACTGT
>APFE031348064.1:43282-95120 GCA_000404065.3 Pinus taeda
ATGAGCATGAAAGAGAAGATAAGTCATCTCAATAGATTCCCTTTTCCGTGAAGATTATATTGAAGTCAAAAAGTGATAAAATTACATTCATGACTTTCTTGTGGATTAATGAGCTTGAGAATGGACAAGATATTTCTCATTAACTTTCAATTTAACCAAAAAATAGGAAAAGAAGGAATGAACTTGGCATATTCATATATGTTTTATGAGTATGAAAATATGGTAGAAAAATAATCTTGGGATTTTCATGAGCTTAATGAGTCATGGAAAGAAGAGCAAAATTGACTCGACATTTTCGTATAGATTTAACGAGAACAAAAGTATAGAAAAAGGAGCTTGATAGTTTCATTGTTTGACAAGCATTAAAATAAGACCACAAGGAATCTTATCCTAGAGAGGTGAGTGGTATAACGATATGAATTTTTTTTCGATGGGTAATGATGGAACCAAACTAAGCAAAGAAGTAGGTAGTGGAAAAGTGTCATAATGGAAATATACATATCACAACATTGTCCGTGAAAGGTGATGTAAGGTTATAACATGGAGGCATGACTAGTGCAAAGGAAAGAGGTCAAGCGTGGCTGCAAATCTTGTGTTAAAAATGAAGGAAAACATCTATATGACAATATTTAGCAGGTGATTAATGATCATCAGCATAGGTGACCATAAAGAAAAATAGAAAAAGTGTGGGGACCCCATATAGGAAGATACCGAGAAAAAGTAGACAAAGAGAGGCATGAGGCTCAAATTTGATGTCATGGAAGGTATTAAAGAGGATCCCTGAACCTACGAATAACTACAACATGGGAACCAAGGTCACAATCAGGTGCTATTCTAGGTTTCCCATGGAGAGTAGGGTCTACCACAAAAATTATGACATGCAAAAAAAAGTGGCTAATGTTGCAATCTAATGGGATTGGCCTCAAGAAAAGCTGAAATGGAGATGGAAAAGTCCAATAATGTAGTGACATTATCGACGAATCCTAATCTTATATGCCAATTTTAGTGATATACCTCAAAGAAATAGTGAAAAGAGATGAAAATTATTTTTTGTTGTTGTTGAAATATATACATATTTACAAAACATGACATATTTTGATAGGTTATGCAATATAGTGCCCACTGTTGGACATAGACCAAGGATTCCAATGTATGAACTCATGTGTGGTTGTTGGAAACATATGGCACACCGTCATGGGTCCATGCCACATCCAATTGAATTTTGATGTTCCTAAAGGTTGATGATTCCAAGAGGACCTAGGACCATAGCATTATCAAGACTGATATGAGGACATAAAGGGTGAATGGTCTCAGGATCTACAACAACTCCTTAATAGCGAAAATCAAGACGTGAAGAGGCTGTGAGACACCCATCGACGAGGGAATTTAGAGTGGATAATTCAGTGGAAATTTCAGTGCAATAAATCCTCAACTTGACTTGGTATGAAAGTGGTACATCATTCAATGACTCAAGAGATGCCCCCAAGATTGAGTCAAGACTTTGAGTGCTAATATCCATCCATTTCATATGCAAGAGAGTAGATGCATCATGAGGCATAGACTCCCTTAGTTTTTTTGGTGAAGCCAAGATATATAATATGGCCTTATTTTAAGGCATCACAATATCAAGGGAGCCGTTTGAAATTGGTGGAGTGATGACCTGTGTGGACAAATTTTCTTGATCATATTCCAAATTAGGATGGATTTTCTAACCAATGTCATCAGGTGGTGGTGAGACCACTAAGGAGGTGATTACTTCTAAGAAAGGTGGAATTCGCCCCCATGATATTCTTCTTTTGTAGCTACTACCTGAGGATTAGAAGGTCCAAGGGATTCACAAGTGACAAAAGAAACCATGTTAATCATGGAAGAAGATGGACATGGGTTTGGTGGAGCAAGGGGAAACATACCCATCAATGAGGATTGTTCAAACATTCCTACCCTAATAGTCTCTGTAAGAGTGAAAGAGTCACCTACAAAGGGGACTAAATGACTATCGTGAAATCAAAGGTCAAGCTTGCAAAATTTTAGTTGTTCGATATTGACTATTTTACCCTCATGGAGGAACAACACAACATGGAATATTGATGACACAACAATTATTATTATCATAATTATGAGTTGTGGTTTGTAAATGGATGCCTTATTTAACCATAAAGATATCTTACATTGAAGGTGAGACATTATAATAGTTTCCCCCACTCCCCACCTACTAAGGGGGTGGAATATTTGCATCCATGTTTTTTTATTGGGCCATAAATGGATTTGTCAATACAGTTGCTTGACGAGCAGGATTTTGTGAGAAATATAGATTAATCTCATCCATTCGGGGGCACTCATGAGTAAGATGATCATGCCCACAAATCTTGCAAGGAAAGTAATTCTTCTTCTTCTTCTCTCTATTACCACTCCTAGTGTTATCTTGGGTTTTTTATGCCCCATGTTCCTCACCTGAAGTCTTGGACTTATTCTTATCCTTTTTCCCTCTTGGTTGCTAAGTATTCTTATTCAAGATAGACAAAAAAAACTTTAGCTTGGAGGTAGGAACAAATACATGAGGATTTTGAGTACTAGGATGACCATCTAGGGCACTAGAAGAGATGTTTAGTAAGGCCATCTAAGATGCTAGTTTTCCTATCATTCCAAATGATATAGAGCCCATGAATCCATCTGCATGGGTTCTAGGTTGTTGAGTTGAAGGACCAGTTGATGGACTAGGAGCATGTTTAATGTGTTGATAAAAGGTTCCTGACTGAGAATAAATCTAGTTGATTTGGCGGGAAAATAAGATATATTTCTCTTTGGTTTGGGATCCACTCTTTGCCACATCTTTGGTCATGTCACATAGTAAATATTTAATAAACCATTAATGAAGCACTTCGTCAGGAAGTTTGGTTCAGAACAAATCTTGTCATCACCTCCACTCATGAATATGATAAAAATTGTGCATGGAGTCATCCTAATAGAAGGTAGTCAGGACATCCATACTAGCCTCATATTTGACAGGAAATTGAGAATGATTAACAAATGTTTGTGCCAAAGATAGGAATATTGTTAGTGATGAATTTGATATCAATATACCACTTGGAATCACCATTGGTGAGATTCTCCTGAAAAGTAGCCTAATGTTATCATCCATAAAAGAGTTGGATGAACACCGTAGATGATAAGTGGTGATATGATCTGCAGGGTCTTCTCCAAGCTTACCATCAATTTTTGGAATGTATGCTGGCATGTTATGTGGAACAGGTGGGTATGTAGGATTATGTCGTATGAGCTCATTCATTAACATAGAAATATCAGGAAAAGCTAAAGTCTCCAAGGAAGGAGATGTGAACGAAACTTGGGAGGTGTTAGCAGCCCTTTTTCACCCTAGTGGAAGACGTTCTCCCCCAATAGTGTTATTTCTAGTATTAGGGCTATGCACATGAGTGGGTTGGCCATAGTTGTGAGTTCTAATGACCATGTAAACTTGTGATCAGTTAATGCCCCCAGGGTAAGTCGCCCAAGTGGAAAAATGATTTCAAAGATGTGGTTGAGTTCCTGGACCATAGGGGGATCGAAAGGGGTTATTGATAATATTAATACCCCTTGGATTATACATATAAAAATTTTTTTTCCCCTTAAAGGCATTTCAATGATCAGATATGTAACTTTGGAAAGTCGATCCTCTAAGTGGTTGACTCCCAAAAGGATTGGTAGGCCCACTAGAAACAAACACATTTCTAATGCTACTAGAGGATGACATGACTAGACTGAAATAATTCCAACCAAAAGAAAATCCATTATTGGGTATTTTAATACTTCTAACTAATATACCTGAACCCAATGTGGGGCTCATGAGCCTAGATGTGAAAGGGAAGCTAGACCCTCCAACATTAGACATATGGATACTAGACACCATGGAACTAGAACCTCCACTTATTGTGAATGGAGAGGTAAATGTCATTGATGTGGAGGCACCCATACTAGATGTGACAAGTGGAAGAATTCCATTAAGATTCTTCCAGAATGAGGAGAAAGAGTCGTAAAAGGATGTAGTGTGAAATGGATTCGTGGTCAAAGGTATGGATGTGGATGTGCCCTATGCAAGACCATCAATCATGAAAGGTATGGACATAATGGGTTCCAACACAAAATTATTAACATTATCCATGCATGACTTGGGTAAGGGACAATGTGAAGATCTAGGTAAGTCATAAACCCCACCTACTAAGATGGGTTCAAAGTTATGATAATTATGTGGAGAACTAGGGTTAACCACAGGACAAATGGAAGGTTCACGCCTCTGAGTAGCACCTAAAGTAGCTCGAGGCACAAATTTACATATTTTGAAATTTATTCTACGTCAACGAATAAGTGGACCCACCTCTTAGGATTAAGGGTCCTAAGTATACGAGAATGATACAAACAAAAATATGCCATGATGGCATCCAAAGGAAGCACAACAGTGAATAAATAATAGTCCTAAGGCCACAAGATACAAATAACAAACAACATGTACTAAAAATATCCTAAGTCAACAATCCAAGCAAACCAAAGTGGGAAACGGATCCTCCTACCACTAGAGCCCACTTAATCAATGCATGGGTTAGTGGTGAAGAAATGGTTGGGACAGTTATAACATGTACCTACTTAACTATCCAACCTAAGCACAAGTGCTCTTATGAGTCACTAAGAACACCCATAGAAGGATTAAGTGATTCGGCCTAAAATATTACCTAGGTATAACGAGGATTGGCCCCCTTACCATCAAACATAATGGTATCCTAAGAAAGGCCACTAAGGTCACCACCAATAATAACACGTCCTAGGGGATAGTTGTCAACTATAACTACATGAAATAATGTGTTTTCGACCCCGAAGCCTCTTGAAAGAGACCCCCACAAGTACAATGTCATTGTTTGATTTAACCACCACTACTTCCAAATAGAGTTGGGAGGTCAGTTTGAAGGTTCTCGTGTAGTCTAGTCCTTAACCCTTGTGTTAGAAGGGCTTCCCAAACTGTGCCACTGAAAGTGGATTTACACACCCTATCTAAGGTTGTTATTTTTGTTGTGTACTCTTCAGGAAGTTAACCTGACTCCCCTATCCCAAGACCTTAGCCTATCTAATGTTGGTTCGCTTCCAAGGAAATAGAAAAATATTAAGTTAATTTTATTAACTGCGTTAATTTTAATGGTTGTTTTTTAAGTCAATGGTGATGGATGAAACATAAATGATGTTATGACTCATTTGATTCAAAGAAACCATGCAAATACATGCAAATGCAAAATTTTAGTTTTGATGAATTCTACCTATAATAAGGAAGACATATATTTTTTTTTAAGAATGAAACCATGCACAATTCCCTCACTTCTTTCACATTTAACACTTTGATCCCAACAAACTAAATAGAAAACCAACTACAAAAGAAGCAACAAAAGAAGAAAAAAAAACCAAGAAAGAAGTACCCAAAACTAAAAACCCTAAATCTAGATCAAGAATGCACTAATATTTGAAAAATGAATTTTTAATCAAGTAATCATGCTACAGGTAGACAATAAATACAATGTTGTTAGAACAATTATTGTAGGGAGGTATTTGAACACCAAAGTTCCTGAAAAGAATAAAAAACTCAAGAAAAGGTTCAAACCCTAATTAGGTAACTAAGCTCATAAAATTCTATCTAAACTCATTAAAAAATAAATCATGACAATAAAAAACTTTAGATCTGAAACACCACCCATTAGGGTTTGCATTATTGAAAAGATCCCCTGCCAAATCTTAGTTGATCTCCTGAAATTTCAATGAAAATTTCCTTTAACACTCTGTCACAATACACTGGACTAAATAAAGAGGCTATCAACACCCCCCAACAATTCTACAAATTGAAACATATGGAGATAAATGCCCTGGTATGAGATACAAGTGAGAAACAATGGGGGGAAATATTTTAAAAAAATCTTTGTAAATGACTAATGACCACTGGAAAACACCAGTGAAACCAAAAAGGCCCAAGAGAAATAGAGAACAATAGGAAAATTAAATCAATGTATTTGGATTTCCCCAACAGATTCACCAATTATGTTAAAGAGAGAAATTTCGCCTACAATTATTGACTACTTTAACCTTAGCAAGATTTACCTAGAGAAAGAAAGATTTTCCCCAAATGTGTGTGTATGAATGAAGATGTGAGAAAAAGAAACTAGATCCCAAGAACATTCATAATTTCAAGAAGGAGGTAGTAGATATACATTTAAACACTAGATCCTTGAATTTGTTTGATGGTGCCAACTCTAGGAAGATCTACTCCTGATATCTTTGCTCCTAGATCCCCTAGATTACCTACACATAGAGAAAGAGACCAACACAAGTTTCCTACAAAACAATCTTAGTGCAACATAATACATCAATCATGTAACATAATAAAAGAAACACAAGAGATGAATGGGGAAAATATTTGTTACTATTGCCTTTAAATAGAAGTAGAGTACATCAATGAGTCCTCCAATCCTATGTCCTCTATATGCTCTCTAACCTCTATTCTCATTGAACAATTTTATCGTGGTCACAACATTGATATAATTTTGACATAAGTTCCTTTCTTCTCTTCCGTGACTAGTGAAGAGCTCTATTTATATAGATCTCGATCATGATTAGCCTTCATTGCATCTAGAAAATTTCTTTATCATATCAAGGTGATGGTTAGGATAGACCAAATAAATCATTATTTTAAACAACAATGATTATTTTAATCAAAATTTTAACTTGGATTGAATCTAGGATTATCCAGTCAAATTCTCGAACCGTTTTGGAACTCTAATGCAAAGAGGGTGTTGATGGGATACTATTTTGGTCTAGAACGCTATGAGGTAGAATTGATAGGCCCCAGATTTTTGTTCCTACAACTGAGAAGGAGAATCGATCCCTTGAAATACTTGAATTTTATGCTTTCACTAGTCGAAACTTGATCCTCTGACTTGGAAAAGGGCGTGGATTTCTTCTTGACCCTAGGGGTGGATTTTTTACATATAACACTCACCTCCCTGATCCATATGTTTTTATAGGCTCCATTACTTGAAATCCATGGGTACAAAATACCATTTTCCCAAAACCACCACTATTTGACTTGGTCAAATTTACCTAATAACCTAAACACATGGTAGTGTCAAGAAATGACACATGGTAGCATGTTGACTTTGAAGATGATGTGGAATTTATATGGTATTCCATGAAGTCTCTATATTTTCCCTAGGGACTCATTTGGTGAAAGTTTCTTGTGTACTTGGCACAAATGGAAAAGAATAACACAACTCACAAAATTAATACTAGAGAAAGATTATCCAACCATTAAATTATTTGAGGTAAGTAATGCTTGCTAGTTAAAATTAATCTTTGATCCATATTTAAGGTGAAGACAAAGGGTTTAGTCAAAATTATGATCCAGCAAGTTTTTGTGTGGAGGTAAAAGATATCTGACCATTGCATGTCTGGGAGTAGGAAATGTTCGCTATTATTGACAACCATATATATATTCAATTGAAAAGGTAGTTTAACCAATGTTCTTTGGTCATGGTTCTTTATAGAAGGAATTGAAATATATCTGGCCTCTAGTTCGTTCAGGAACTAAGTAGGTGTGTGCCATAGGAAGAGATACAGATTCCAAGATATTTGGATTTTTCACTTCAATTTTTTGGTCTTTCTAATTGATTGTATAGGATAATATTGAATCCAGGTGAAAGGTATTCTAGGAAGATAAAAGTATTGGTGTCTATTATTTGTTACATATGATTGGACTCAGATCTAGATTTAGTGGAATGTTTATTTAACTAGGGTCATATCATATGGTCATGTGGAACTAAATCTAAGCACCAAAGGAGCCAAGGAGCCATTGGTTTAAGTCATATTCATGTCATCTAGACTAGATTTCTAGTAAAGGACTTTAAAGTAATATTTCAAGTTTTTTGGATTGTTCTCTATGGTGAGTTTCCCTGCTAGGATTATGTTGTACCAATATAATATAAATAAGTTAGAGAAATTTGGAAGTTGATGTTGGAGAAATTATAAGTGTAATTCCAACATTAAATTATCAATTCAGGACTCATAAGCTTCAAGGCACGAGCGCAGGTGATGCAAGATTAGAGCATCTAACCTAAATTAATATCAAATTCCTATTTCTGAATTAAGTACAGAATGCAAAGGCTTCTAAACTAACGGTATCTCAAGTGATCGAATTATAAAACTCAAAGCAATGGAAACAAATGACATGTAAGGGAATGGAACTCTACTGTCAAAAGTAACCAATCTTGCAATGGAATGAAACTTAATCTAGTATAGAAAAGTAACCACACATGCAATGAAGTAACCATACTCTAATACCGTAAAAAAACAATCTTATTCTAATGCAAGAAAGTAATCTTAATCTAATGCAAGAAAGTAATCTTAATCTAATGTGGGAAAGTAATCACACTTGCAGTTGAAATAAACCTTATTCCAATGCAAAAAATAACCACAATTCAAAGAAAATTGTAACTAATGTAATTCCCTAGATCACACAAATCAATAAGCGTTGAAATTTATCTCTTAATCCTATCTAGTTCACACACTCAATTCTACAAAGCTTCAAAATGAAAATTTCAAATTAATATTTCTATGTTGCCTAAATTAGCGCACTCAAATTAAGAGATCAAATCTTTTTATAATTTAAAATTGTTTCAAATAAACTTAGAAACTCTATTCCTATTCTGGACTTAACGTTATCACAACAAACTCTAAAAACCAATGCTTACTGCACATTGTATTTCAATTTTAATTCAATACTTCTCTGACCTTGTTAGGTTCAGAATCAACAAGTTCGGCATTAAACACCTTTGAGTATTAAACACAACTAGACAAGACTTAGAAATACACAGAGAATAAACTCAATTCATTTCGAGATCTGAGATAGCATAATGAATCCATGCATACTCTCGAATTAATAATGCCTCAAAAATGCTTTTGTGTTATGTAATGATATAAAAGAAACCAGTTAAACTTTTGTTGATCTAAACCAATTGAGAAGCAAGATCTATTTCTTTCAATTCAAATTTATAGAACAGAGGACAAATTTAAGTATAGAGTAAAAATGACAATTAAAAAATCTGAATAATAGATCTCAAACAAATATTAACAATGCGAAATAATGATCAAACTTAATCCTAAGATCTATATTGGTTATAGAAAATTGCTTCTAGTTGTGGTGGGCCCTTGCCACTCCTGATGCAAGCCTAAACTAACTCAATAAAAATGAAATTCAAAACAGTCATAATACTTACAAAGAATTTAGAGATGAAACAAAATTCAATTAAGATGCAATTATTATTACAACAAAGTTTCAATCCATCCTTTACTCCTTCCCTGCTTCTCTTCCTTTTAAAAACTTCCCAAAATTCCAATACAAACCATCACTGAGCCATTTATAAGATTTACAAGGCGAATTAGTCAGTTTTCCTCAATTATGGAAAATTGAACAATTTTAGCAAACTGACCCCAAAGATATTGGCATATCTTCCAAACCATGGTGAATTTTTGAAACATGTTTGGAGGTAACCTAAATTGTTATATTTTCAACAAAAACCTCTCTTGGATTTGTCTCATTCAAATCCATATCCTCGTAAATCATGCCCAAAGTTGGCTGTCTGGTTTTTTTTGCAAGATTCTATAACTCTGGAAAAACAATGATTTTTTATAAAACTGCTTCCAAGACCCGTTTATAACGTTTAGAAAAATTAGAATCTATAGACTTTTTTTTGGATATAGATAATTGATTATATGGTTAACAAACTCATTTTGTCATATTGTCTAGATTCACCTCCAAATGCATGGAAATTGAGGTCAAACTTGGCAGTTTGGAAAATGTGCACATTTTGAGCAGATTTCTTAATTAGCTCCTAGGGACCCACATGTGCAGCCTGGTTGCAATCCAACACATGGAAAGGTATTAAAACATTATTTTGGACAATAAACTCCCTCGGAATTCCCCAGAAACACGCCGAAATATCGAAACCCCAAATTGAATATTCTCGTACTCGACTTGCACCAACTAGTTCAACTAACTTGTGAATAATTTCAGTGATGGAACCCTATGACAAATGAACTTAGAAAAATCATCATTAGAAAATCATGGAAAAATCGTCTTTAATCATAGAGGAGTCAAGAGAACTAATGATAACCAACCATAGATTGTAAGATATGTATTTGGCGGCAAGTTATGGAATTATGGTACGAAATGGGTTAAAAGTACATGAATACAGGTTATGAATCGTGTTATTGTATGATGAAAACATGGGCATATTTAAGGCCCAACATTTGGGTGATTCAGTTGATTTAAAAAAAAAAAAAAGGTGGTTTTGTTGGGTTCAATTATTTGTAGTGGTTTATTGTTCAAAGTGAAAAATAAGTCTGATAAATGAAATTTATGGATGAAGTATGTAGGTATTCAATCTATATGCAATAAATACTATTAGAATTGGAAGTTTGATATACAAGGACAATTCTATGAATGCTAAAGAAGAAGAACATAGTGTGGTCTCCAAGTGATCAAAGTTTGTAAGTATAGAATTGAGGAACAACATATGAGGACTATGTATAAAACAAAGTTGAAGACATAAAGTTGTGAGCGATATGAAGAAGTAGCACAGACCTTAACGAAAGACAAATTTGATTCAAAAATAGTAAATAATTTCTTGTGGTGCCAGTAAATCAAATGTAATAGTAGGTTGCTTCTTGCAATATCATAAATAATAAAAGACACACACACATATATTATATATATATATATATATATATATATATATTATATATATATATATATATACTATGAAATTTTTAATTTTGATATGCAAGGATGTTGTATGAATGCTAAAGAAAAAGAACATAGTCTGGCCTCCAAGAGATCAAAGTTTGTAAGTGTATAATAAAGGAGCAACATATGAGGACTATGGATAAAACAAAGTTGAAGACATAGAGTTGCGAGTGATATTTAAAGGTAGAGGATACCTTAAGTAAAGACAAATTGGATTAGAAACCAATAAATCATTTATGGTTGGTGCCAATAAAACATTTTTGAGGGGTTCGTGCTAGTAAATAAATGTAGTAGTAGTTACTTCCTACAATATCAATTAATAATAAAAGAAGTTGTGTGTGTGTGTGTGTAGTATTTTTATGTTGCTAATATATGTGCATTAAAGTGTTTTGATTGGTTAATATTGGCCATTATGCGCCCCCTTCTTAGTATAATACTTCCAACATATATAGCTTAAAAAAAATAATAATAAAGCACAAAAAAATATCTTATAAAATTTGGATTAGTTATTTAGAAAAGAATATAAATTAATTAACATTTTTTTGAAAAAAAATGAAAAATTAATCCATATGAAAAATTAATTATTTCCCTGATGGGACATCCATTTACAAGAGAATATGTATCCAAAAATAATTATAAATGTTGCAAAATGAACTTAATAAAAAGTCACTCCATAATAATAGAAACTATTTTATCCATTAGATACAACAAACTATAAACTATTTTATCTTCTATTTATGAAACATATAATTGAATGCAGATACCAATTATGATTTTAGAAGAGAAAATGAAATAACTAACTATTAACATAATAAGCTTGAATAGCAATATTTTAACAATCTCTGCATTAAAATTTATAGATAATAATTTAGATGCACAAAATAAAACTAAAGTAAACATTGACATAACAAATAAAAAAAACTATGAAGATTGAATTGCAAATACCTTTGATATTCAATCTTGGGAAAACTAACTAATCATGACTCTTGTTTGACAATATTTATCTAAAGAAATATGAGATATATTCAAATTATAATGGCATGAATGGTAAGACAATACATTTATCAATGGAATTGATGCCCTTCTTTAAAACTTGGTAATTCTTATCAATAACAATAAAACTTGTTTTCTATCTTAATAATTTATATCTCCTTTGGATTGCATTTTCATTAATTTACTAGCATGAAATCAATATACACAAAGCTATATCTTCTATTGTGTATTACTTGAAATAACATTAGCTCACCTTCATGTTATCGCTTGCTTGGATTCAACATTTACCTTTACTTTAAAAATTTCCTACCTTTCATGCACTTTTGAAGATGGTAAGTCTTCCAAATATTCATTTTCCTATAGGTCCAAATGATTGAACTATCTTGTGGTAATTTGGGAGATCAAGACACAAAAGTTCCTTTTGAGATGTAGTGGACAGATAGGAATAATTGTTAGCTTTATACTATCATAATTTCATCATAAATGGATATTGTAAGCTTAAGTTATGGGTGAATTACATATTCAACAATTTCATGTTTTTGAGTTAACAAGTGAAATTTGTAAGTATCATTTTTAGCAAGAACATGTATACTTCAGCCATATGACCAGAATCCAAACAAATTTTTCATCTAACTTCGTATGCCACTGTTATTTCAAAAATATTGAACTAATTTTAACTCTTTTTTACTTCTATAGAAATTGTGTAGCATGGTTTTCCCTGTCTCACTTTTATCATTAAAGTTGTAACCAAGTCATTGAATTTGACCCTAACATAAGACTCGTGTATATATTATCTACAAAAAACCTCCCTTATTAGTAATGACCATTTGTAGCGTCTAAAGAATTAGATTTCAACTTTTCATGTGTAAAAGCATCATTATGGTCTTCCCTTAAAACTCCTTGGTGAACATCAAAAGAGTCTTATTCATTTTGGTTGTCCCTAATGTTTATTAGAAGGATAGTAGCTTATTTGGTATGTCGTTGTAGAGAACATAGGCATCCCCATATATCCTTGATTGTACTTCCCTTGAATCATAAATTGCATGAAACTATTTAGCATAAAATTTGTAATCAAGTCATTGAATTTGACCCTAACATAAGACTCATGCATTTTTCCTTTACACACATGCTTGATTTTAAAATATATTATCTACATAAAACATCCCTTCCTAGTAATGACCATTTTCATGGCCTAGAGAACTAGATTTCAAGTTTTCAAGAGTAAAACCATCATTTTCGTCTTCCCTTTAAACTCCTTGGTGAACACCAAAATAATCTTATTCATTTTGATTGTCCCTAATGTCTACTAGAAAGATAATGTCTTCTTTAGTATCCCATTTTACAGAACATATGAATCGCCATATATTCTTGATTTTACTGCCCTTGAATCATCAATTTCATGAAAATATTTAGCATATATTATTTTCTTGTCATTCTTTGAAGAATATTGGTAGACCTTGGGCGATGAAAATGAGCATTTTTGAGTATCTTATGTGTATTGGATTTTGGAGAAAAACATTTTTTTTTTTTAATTTTTACCTTGCCATATAATAGCTTGATGAACAAAAACAACGTGCTTCCAATTTGGGTTCTTTTTAGAACGTATCTAACACCTTTTTGCACACATTTTCCCATTTTTATATTATCCCAACAAGCTTTTTCCCATGAAGATGCATTTTGATCAAGATATAGTTATCCTCTTTATGTGACATTGTAATGCTCATTTTAATGCATTTAAGGAAATGTTTACCTTTGTATTCCAACTAGCGGTATTAAGGAAGAAAATCTACACATGTTAGTTCAAAAAGGAGAAATACATAAGAGCTACAACTCCCTATTGCTAGCAGTTGCAATCCATTTTTCTAGTGAAATGTTGTAATTATGAAATGCCACAACTCCAAAGTTTCATAACTCGTAAGTGCTTCCAATTGTGCTACAACTCTAGAGTTTTTCCACTCGTGTTGTTGCAAATATGAAGTTTTTCCACTTGTATTGTGACTATGAGGTGATACCACTTATGTTGCAACTCCTTGCCATTATGATTCACATAACACTGTTGTCGAAACTCACTCTTGGAATCACTACTGCAACTCTCAATCAATTGATTTTTTGGAAAGGTGTTGCAACTCTAAATGATTGGTACAATGCAATCATCTCAACCATGTAGATTTCTCCGAAAAATCACCCATATTGTTCAACCAACCAATCTTCTAACAAAGAAAAGTGATCAAGGAAATTGGCTTCTCAACAAGGAAAGCTTGGCCTAGCTACCACTTGTCACACAACTGACAAAATTAACATTTTCCCAATTTTTTCTATCTTTGGATGTTGTAACTAGATGGAACAACCAAATTCTCATGAATTTCCATTGAAACCTTGAATTAGTTTAGGCAATTGTATAAATAGAATAATAAGGGATAGATAGACATATCTAGACATAGAACAGGAGAATAAGCTAGTTTGTAACTATAATTTAATGTTTTCATTACAAGTTTATTCTCTTTTTGAATTCACATTGATGATGTGTTGATTGACTAGCACTATTTTATTTCCTTAACCAGCGCCTTGTCTAAGGAGGTAGGTCCTCCATCCCTATCCATAAATAATATGCAACATTATAGTGTAGTTGTGGCTTTATATATGTTCTTTTTATTTTTGTCAATTCCTTTGTTTATTATCTTTCTGCAACTATAACATTCAATTTTGTCATTTACACAATTTTGCAACTATAATATTTAATTATGTTATTTAAATAATGTTGCAATTTTGATATTTATTTCTTTTATTTATGTAGTGATACAACTCATATATTTATAAATCATGATTTGATTATTATTTCAATTCACATGAAATCATAGCTATGGTTGATATTTTAGGTTAAATTTAAAAATCACATTATTGAAACTATGCAATTAACATTGCAATTCTCACTTTTGTATATTTATCTAGTTACCCTTTTTTAATATTTACCATTCCCTTTATCTTGTTCTCCTAAAGTTGCAATTCTTCTTTTGTTATGATTCTTTTTTCGCATAGTGTGGTTTCAATATCTTACAGCTTGTGGATTATTACATATTTCTAACCATTTAATTTCGTGTGAATTCATGTTACATAATTCAATATCATGAGGACACTTGAACAAGTCACCCTTTAATGTCAATGTGTTTACTTTCCTACAAGTGTGTTTAGTTTCTTGAAATTGTGCCTTTACTTTCTTACAAGAGTGGTTATTATTGCAAGTGTAGTGTGGTTTTCACCTAGTGGCTTATATTCATTTATAATATTACACCTATGATGGCATGGTGAAGGTATGAGAAATAACAACTTTTGCTACCAAATTGGAAGGAAATGATTACTCATGGTAAGTTAGAGGGCATGTTTCCTCACTGCATATTGAATGACATTTATTTGACATAACATGAATTGACCAATGATTTTATTGCATGTATCCATTACCTCCTTCATATATCTATGACATAATCTCACTATCAGACAACCATTCCCTTTCCATAATTTGAAATCACAACTACCAACCCCTCACCAAACTGCTCATTTCACCTTATACCCATAAAATCATCGAGATTTGAGTAGATAGAACAAAATAGAAGCTCACTAAATAAAAACCATCCCATAAATACATTATTATGTAGGCATATAATGACATTTTGTGTATTTTCCAAAATTGGGGATGGATTGACTATTTTCATAGCCTCTAGGAATGTGATAATGATATAGCGCTAGATTTCTCTTTAAATTTCAAAGATAATAGGTATGTGGTAGGAGGGATGGTAGCTTTGGTGAATGAATCGTGGAAGATATTATAGGTCTACCTAAAATTAAGGAGTGATGGTATTGGAAGAGAAAACTAAAACCATAATTCATGGAGCAATTTATTGAGCCTAGAGAGTGTTTGGTGTAGAAAGGAACTAGGTTTCACCATAAATAACTACCAGGTCAGGAGAGAGGCGTAGCCATGTTATTGATATGGGTATTTAACATATGAGGGTAGCCATAGAGTAGCCTACTTACAATGTTTCATGTTTTTGGGCTGCCTGAGGCATGGTAGGTTGATCAACATGCCTTTCTCCTTTGGAGAATACTTCAAATCATGAAAACTTTCATTCAGAGGTATAACCACCCTAGGGAAACCCTCTCAATTCATGGCATCATAAAAATCCTAGTGGAACACACACACTACATAGGGTAGGTTGTGTCTAGAGCGACATAGGAAGGGAACTAGTCAAATAAGCAATTACTATGACTCCACATGCAGCAACTACTATAATTCCAACTAAAGTAAGCCCTGCTACAAATCAAGAGGTTGATACTGCTACAAGTATGGAGGATGAGTCTATTGCAATTCTTGAGGTCAAAATGCATATGACTCCTTAAGGTAGAGTTTAGGAAGACCTTGCTATGTATCTTATAAAAGAAGAGCCTCACTTCAACTCTTGTGGTAGGAGAAGATCCTACTACAACTCCACAACAACAAGAAGCCAACCATGATTGTGGTTGGAATCATTCAGAGAAATACTCCAATAAATAGGATGGAGAAAATGAAAAATAGGCCAACATATGAGGAAAACCTAAGAGGAAGAGGACAGTATACATCAAAGAGTCAACCCCAGCTACTACAACTTAGGAATAATAGAAAAGAACCCCTACAATCACATAAGAAATAGTAGGGGTGGAAATAGGAAAGGAATCTATTGTAGCACAACAGGAAGAAGCTCTTGTTATCACATAATAGCTAGTAGGGGAAATGACGAAATAATATCCTATTATCATGCAACAACCAACATAGGTAATGATGTTGTGGCTTTTTTTCTCACATAAGGAGTTGTTACTCTGTAACCTTATGCCCTAATTAGGATTACCAGACAGAAAAATGAATTGTTAAACCAATAAAAGAGAAAATTTCAAACTATGTGATCAAATAAGTAATCATTCAAGAATTTCCTAATTCTATAAGGTTTTGACCAACACCTGGTCTCCTCGCACGTTGGTGAACACTCTTGAATTTGATGCATAATCCTCTCGCTCTAACTAGGAGATATCATTCTTCCACCACTGATCTAAGACTACACACATGGATAACAGAACAAGGATGACAAATTATGTAACACCCTCCTCCCACACTTACCCAAGTTAACTAGTTTGTTGGGGTAAACCTATGATGAGAGGCTACTATGATCTGATTCAAATCCCCATGTACAGTTAAGGAAGTGGAACGGACAAAAAAAACCAATTTGACCTTCTACAAAAGTTACAAAACATTAAAGATCCAACCATCCCTTCCAGGTGACCAACCCTTGAGGTAACTTGACATATTACTAACCTAGAGCCTCAATTTCTCCCATGACATGGGCATGCATGCGACTAGGACCCTCCAATCACTCCCACAACAAGGGCATCACTACAACAAAACAGGAAATTTGCACCAGTTTTAGCACCAGATTTTGGTGCATTTTTTTGTCAATTGGGATGAGCAGCCTGGCACTAAATCTGGCTCTATTATACAATTTTTAAAGTGTCATTTTTTGCACCAAATTTTGCATCTTTTTTTACAGAAAATTTTCCATCTTTTTTAGCATCATATTTTGCACCAAGATTTTCATTTGGTTTTACAATAGGTTTTGCTTCTAGTTTTGTGCCATTTTTTGCATCATTTTTGCTTCCTCTTTCGTGGTATTCTTTACTTCTAGTTTTGTGTCGTAATTTGCATCGAGTTTTACACCATATTTGGCATCTGATTTAGTGCCTTTTATAATATCTAGTTTGTGCCAATTTTTACATCTGGTCTTATGCCATTTTTTGCTTCTAACTTTGTACTTATTTTTACATCTATTTTTGCGCCAGTTTTTTTGCCTTTTTTAACACCATTTTTTCCATCAAATTTTGCACCATATGTTGAATCTGATTTAGTGCCAAATTTTGCATGCATTTTTGCACCATTGTTTTCATCCACTTTTTCGTTTTATTTATCTCCATTTTTTTCATCCTATTTTGTACCATATTTTGCATCTAATTTTGCATCATTCGTTGCATCCAATTTAGCATCATTTTTAACACCATTTATTGCATCCAATTTTGCATCCTTTTGAGCATCTAAATTTTCATCCTATTTTGAACCATGTGTTGCATCCACCTTTGCATCCCATTTTGTGTCTATTGTTACGTTCAATTTTGAGCCATATTTTTCGTATACTTTTGCATTTGTTTTTGCACCAAGTTTTGAATGATTTGTTGTACCTCATTTTACATCGAATTTTGCATCTCAATTTGCATCCAAATTTCAGCCATTTTTATGCCCATGTTTGCACCAATTTTTTTTCTTTTGTGTCTAATTTTGCATCCTTTTTGGTATCTAATTTTGCATCCTTTTTGGCATCCAAAGTTGCATCATTTTTTTTGCCACATTTTGTGTCCACATTTGCATCTCATTTTGCACCTAGATTTTAGTTTGAATTTTCATCTAGTTATGCATCATTTTTGACATCCTTGGTTTCACCCTTTTTAAGTCCCATTTTTCGTCTTGTTTTCTGTCTTTTCTTACATCCTTTTTGACCCAATTTTGCATCCTAATTTTACATCATTCCTTGCATCCTCATTTTGGTGTCCATTTTTGCATCCTTGTTTCTGCCCAATTTGGTATCATTTCATATGCCCTATTTTGTTCCATTCTTTGTGTCTAGTGTTGCACCCTTTTTCAATTTTACTTTAAACCCTTTTTGTGTCATTGTTTGCATCTTGTTTTGATGGCTAGTTTAACATCCAATTCTACTCCAAATTTTTCATCCATGGTTACATCCACTTTTGGCTTCTTGTTTAGAGTTGTACTGTTATTTCCATTTATGACCCTCTCTATGGGTTCACTTTACTAATTTCATTTACATAGTGAAATATATTAAAGTTTCTAAATATCATTTTGCTGTAGGATTTAATACACAACTAGATGAACATAAAAAACTCTTAGTTTATCCCGGAAACCTAGGACAGACCAATTAAGAGAAAGGTTGGTCTAAGGCTCTGGATTCTTAGTAGATCAAGATGTAGAGTATAGATTAAGAAAAATAGAAGGAATTCTTGTGAGTCCTCGCATGTAGGTCTTCTTGCAGTTTTTAGTATAGCTAGGAAGTGATCCTAGCTAGCTCCAAATCTTGGTCCTACACATAAGAGAGAGAATAAAGAAACCTTCACAACATAATATCTTGATAATCGGAACTATTAGAAACATATAAATATTATTGAATAAATAAATATAAACCAAAATCCTATACATTCATTAGTTAAATAGAATAAGTAAAGAATGAATAGAAACATATGGAAGGAAGAACAACTGATCTATAATAATAAAGGAGTTGGAGGGAAGTTACAACAATGAGATGTAATTGCAGCAGCACCTCCCCCAAATCCTAGCTCCAAAACTCTCCCTCTCAAGATATATCTCGCATGACAATACAAGGATTCCCATCATTTTCTCAATGGCTAAGCCTCCAATATATAGGAAAGTGAAGGTTATGAAGATTTCCCAAATTCCTCATTAGTTCAATTTGGGCAAAATATTTTGGGTAAATAATGTTTCCTCATATAAAAATGGCCTTTTCCACTTTTTGGATGTTTTTTTGGTTAGGAAAAAGCTTCCCCATGCTTTATGGCTCTTTCCCACTTTTATATGCTTTTATTTTTTAGGAAAAATCTAAAGATGAGGATAAAGAGATAACATTCCACCATATGAGTTTCCTAAAGTGAACAATAGTGTCAAATTCAAATTCTAGTTTACATATGTTTTTGTTTTTTTTTTAATATATATTTAGTTTTAGTATTGTTTTTATTTTCTAAAATGATATATTTATTTTTTGGTAATTTTTTTCTATAAGAAAAATTATATATTTTTTTTTATAAAAATGGATTTTAAACATTCCATTCATGTTAAATTTGTGATTGTATGATATGAGTTTAAATTATATATAAATAAAGTAACTTAATTCCATGTGTTGTGTCGCTGAGATGCGTATTATACATCTCTTCCTTGGTAAGTTATAGATTGTGCTTAGGTTTTCTTAATGCAATAAAACTAATTATGTTCTTCGTTATATCTTGAAATGTTCATCTTGAATCTAATAAAACAATAAAGTTAAAATGGGTTTGTCTTTGTCCTTTGTAGATTTGTATCCCCATTAGTCTTGGTCTTAATAGATTAATTGTCTTATGGTGGCCTTCAGTGGTCACTTCCATTAGTTGCATGCTTAATAGTTTTTGTTAGTGATATTTTTTAGGCTTGATAATATGTTATTTAATTTATCAAAATGTGTTATTGTCCATATTATTGTTAAATATTAATATTAAATATGTTGGTTTTTGAGCATGGTTTAGAAAAACATTCCCAAAAAGTTTATAGATCGTATTTTATAATGCAATGATTCATTGCTTGATGAAATTGTTTTGGATATTGTTTTTAATGATTCATTGATTGATGAAATTGTTATGGATATTTTTTTTGGTATATTAAATTGTATGTGATAAAGTCAAAAGTCACCTCTTTTTTAGATTTTCATTGGTCAATTTCCCTTAAGGCCATCAAGTTCACCATTCAATCCCAGGTTAAGGAAATATAGGAGTAACGAAGTGGAATTTCCAAGCACCTAAATCTTGAAAGATGTTTTTTTTAGTCACATTACACTTCCTTTCTCGATGAAAATAGTCTCATGGAACATGAGAGGCCTCAATAGTAAATGAAAACATAGACTCCTAAAAGAAAAATGGTACGCAAAGCACCCATCAATATTGTTGATATAAGAAGCAAAAATATTAAGTGAGGTTCTACCTCATATAATTAGCAAATGGGGGAGGAATTTACAAGTAGTAGTTATTGATTCTTAGAGATACTCGGGTGGAATGGTTATTATTTGAAATGATCAAGACATCAAGGTTACCAATATGTTTACCTCCTTTCGCATTATGACAAGAAAATTTTAGTTAATTGAGATCGAGGACTACTACCATGTATCCAATGTCTATGACTCCAATATCACAAATGGAAAACCTCTATTTCTCAATTCTATTTCTAGCACAAGTAATTTATACTCCCCATCTCCATGGATTATTGGGAGTGACTTCAATATTATCAAGTGTCTCGAGGAAAAGAAAGGATGAATCACAATATTTAACAAGATATTTTGTAAGCTATACCATTAAAGCCATTAAGTAGTCTCCATTAAAGTTATCAAGCAATGAGTCTCCAACCCACACATGTGGATCAATGACAAGTAATACATGTGTGTGTGGTGACTAACTTAATACATTGTTCTAATAACTCCATAAACTTATGTATTTCACTCCATCACATAAATTGACAATAGTGTGACATAAGTAAACCAAGAGTAAACATGAAACCCTTAGGCTATAAACATTCCCTGGATCCTCAATTAGGTGCTTAAATGATGAAGTGAAAATGCAAGGGGAAAAGAGGTCTTCGTGATTTAACCATCACAAACATGTGATCAAGTGTGACTAGGAGTGTATATGTTCATATATTTTCCAAAGAGGGAGGAATAAGGTTTTCATAAGTTTGGCACAACTCATAGATATAACATTTACATGAATTTTCACTTCAATCTTAGATTTTAGACTTAGATAAATCATTATAGTGTATCTTTAATGATTTTGGATTTCACTTTTTGATTTTATTTCATGAAAAATGACAAAGGGGAAATATTTTGCCACAAATATATGAATGCTTAATCATAAAGGCGTCATGCAATGAAAACAAATTAATGATGTTATTCTATATGAAAATGATGGGTATTCTTGAGAAAATCTTATGCTTGTGGATGTATCCTCTCTGGTTGAGAGGGAGTGAGGGTAGACAACATATTATCCATCTATCATGTACTATAGCCAAGACTAACAATAGTAAGTCTAGTAAATACACCAGTAGGGAGAATGGTGGATAGGATAAACATCTGGGACCAATATTATTTGAGAATTTGTACTTTGACTAGGACTAACTACCATAAGTCAAGTACATTATATTCATGACGATTGACATTTCCTGGTGTCAAACATTATGATAGTGGATTAGGAAATGATCATGTGTGGACATACCTGGTGAACATCCTGGTGGGGTAAGTGCCTAGAGAGGTAGTGGTGGTCAAATCTATGCCTCCCAAAATTGTGCTTTGATCTAATGGAGAGATAAACTTGTTAGTCAAGGCCTTGCCATTTTGACAATGTTGGCTATGATGATGTAAATCATCATTGATGCTTATCAATCTAGATACCTTCTTATATGCATATTTCAACCTGAGAGTACTTTTTTGTCTCATTATGAGAACCTCCCTAGTTTAGATGGAAAGTCATCATATTCATTATCACCATCATCATTATTGTCATCATTTCATTATCATCATAATCACCACTCATGTCTTCAGCATCATCATCATCATGATTATGGACATTGTCATCAATTGTTCATAATTATAGGTATTGTAAGAAATATCATCAACCCAAAAAAATGTTACGAGTGCTCAAAGAAGGTTGTTAGGACACATGATATATGTAAGAGAAATAACAACTTTATTTTTTAGAGATGATCAATGATCATCATCATCACTACCATTATCATCATAGTTATAATTTTCATCATCCCCATCATCATAACTAATATAATTTTTATCATAATTGTTGTCATCTTCATCATGAACATCATAATCATCATTCATGTCATTATTGTTGTTGATGACGACCAAGATGAAAATAACGATAATGATGATCAAATGATGATGACTTGGAAGATGACACCAAAGAATTATTATGATTATGACCATGGCAACATTTAAAAATTGGGAATAATGTCCAAGGTCATTACCATTGTCATCATCATTGTCATTATAACCCCCATCATCTTTATCATCATTATCATAAGAATCGCAATTCATGTCATTGTCATCCTCTTCATTATCATCATTGTCATAATTATTGAGATTGTCATGAGTTGTTCATAATTTTCAATGTCATAAGAAATATCATCAATGCAAAAAATATGATGTGCGTTGGAAAATGGATGCAAAAGTGAACAAAAAAAGGGGGTAAAAATAGACGTAAAATTGGATGAAGAGTGGACACAACATAAGTAGATGCAAAACAAGACGAAAAAATTGACACAAAAGTGGATGAAAAAGTAGATGCAATAGTTGATGCAAACTTGAATACAAAATAGGATCTAAACATGGATGAAAAAGTGGAAGAAAACATGAGAACAATAGTAGGCATAAAACTTAGCATGAATTGTGATGAAACAAATGTGGATACAACAATGAATGTAAAAAAAAAAAAAAAAAAGACACAAACTTGAATGCAAAAAGGAGGAAAGCTTGGATACAAAAAGGAATGTAAATATGGGCCAAACATGGGTGCAATAGTGGACACAAAATTAGTTGCAAAATTGGATGAATCAAAAGTGGATGTAAAAGTAGATTCAAAATGGGATGCAAAAAACGTAAAAAATATTTGATGCAAACTTGGACACAAAAGAGGATGCAAATGTGGATGCAATAGTGGAAGAAAATGTGGGTTGCAATGATAGACATAAGATATGGCACAAATCATAGCACAACAAAAGTGGATGAGAAAGTGGATGTAATAATAGACACAAAATAAAGATGCAAACATATGTGTAAGAGAAGATGCTATAAGGGATGTAAAAGTGGATGCAAACATGGGTGCAACAGGAGAAACAAAACTGGATGCAAAATATGGATGCAATGGAAGTACATGCAAAAGAAGATACAAAATGAGACACAAAACCCAACACAAAAGTGGATGCAAAAGTAGATGCAATATTTTATGCAAAAGAGGATGTGAAGATGGATGCAAAATTGGAAGCAAAGGTGGGTACAATAGTAAGTCCAAAACATGACACAAATTGTGTCACAACAAAAGTGGATGTAATGATACATGAAAAAAGAGAAGCAAATGAAGATGCAAAATAAGATGCAAAAAGGGATGTAAAAGTGGGTGCAAACATGGGTGCAACAATAGATGTAAAATAGGATGCAAAAGTTGATGCAAAAGTAGATGCAATATGAGACACAAAACCTGATGCAAATCTTGACGCAAAAGTGGATATAAATAGGGATTCAAAAATAGATGTAAAAGTCAATGAAAACCTAGATGTATATGAGGATGAAATCATGGACACAAATTTAGAAACAAAAAGGGTGCAAAGGGAGGTGTCAAACTAGGTGCAAATTATGGCACACGAAAAATGGATGCAATATTTGACACAATAATAGATGAAAAAGAGGATGTAAATATGGATGAAAAACAAGATGTAAAAGCCAATGCAACAAAAGTAGATGAAAAATTAGATGCAAAAATAGACACAAACCTTGATGCAAAACTTGGCACAAAGGGGATGCAAAAAATATGCAAAAATGGATGAAAAAAACGATTTAAAAAATGATTCAAAAGAGAATGCAAGAGATGATGCAAAAATTGATGCAAATGTAGGTGAAAAAAGTGGATGCAATAGAGGATGCAAAATTTGGTGAAACAAAATTAGGTGCCAAAATTGATGCAAAACATGGTGCAAAGGATGGCACAAAACTTGGCATAAAACCTGGCGTAAAACTTCTTGTAAAATCTGGTGCAAAACCTATTACAATACCTGATGCTAAATTTGATGTAAGACTTGGTGCAAACTTTTCATCAATTTTTGCACCATATTTGATAAATGGACACAAATAGCACCAAAAATGGGCTCTAGACGCAAAAAAGGAAGAAAAAAGGGATGCTAATCACAGGGTTTTGTTGTAGTGATGCTAGCGATTGTGGACCTTTTCAAGTAGTTCTATGCCAACGACCTTGGATTTTGTGCCAGTTTTTCAGGGTCAGGTCTCAGGCCATTGCCCAGAACTTCATGGAAATTCCATAAATGAAAAAATAACATCGAAACCATGATACTAAGCTAAACACTTGAAAAAATACTTTATCTAATAGCCATGACAGGAATTTCTTCAAATACCTCACAAATATGCATTCTACAGACCATAACAACATATCTGAGCATAGGGATCTCATAACTATCTCAAAATCACTAAGAAGCATTAATGCCTTATCGCATTAGCTACATTATCATCTATTAGGTCACACATTCATTGTTCATTCATTTACAAATCAAAACATGATGACAACCATACATAATCACTGTCATAAAGCATGCTCATAACCAACATAAATAACAAGGACATATTAGCCATAAAAACAACATATGAACCAAACATTTACACATAAAAGAACAAGGAAAAAGAGATATTATTAATGAATGTATAGGCTGACCAGGTATCAGACTTCCACGAACCACCTGACCATAGACTAGGCAGAAATGGATATCTCTTTCAGCCAATCACCCCTATGCCATATTCCAAGAATGAATGTGGGATATCATGAAACAAATCCAAAAAAACAAAACCAGGGATTCCAAAGCCCAAACTACCTCAACCCCCAACTAGTGATTCAACCTCATTATCGAACTTAACCAACCATCACTAGATTGGTCTCAACCCAAGTTATTCAGTGCTCCAAAGAATTTGTTCCAACCAAGGCTTCCAGGACTAGTAACTCAACCCATAACTATTGTCAGGCTCAAGAGTGTTTGTCCAACCAAGGCTCCAGGACAAGTAACTCAACCCTAGTTGTTAGAGGGCTTCCAGATAATTTTCCAACCAAGGATCCAATAACTATTAACTCAACCCACAACCAAGGGAATATGAGAACCAACCAAAAAATGAAAGGAAAAACACCCATGACACCATGGATATATAGGATATGGAAAGGTTAGGAAAAACCACTGCCAATCGAGGAAATCCTCCATGCTAATCACAAATCATCACCAAATAACCACATGCATATGCCATAAATGCCAAACCTAGCAAGGAAATCATACATGCAACTAAGTACATGCAAGAAAAACCTATTGTAGTTGTTGATCCTGAGCTCCTCTTGCACTTTCCTTCTCTTCCTTTTCCTTCTTTCTCCAAATCCTAGGTATGCCAAACTACTCCAAGAGTGCTCCAAGAAAATTCTAAGTGTCCAAGAGTATGAGAGAGAGAGAGTAGAAAATGAGAGCACCAAAATGGAACTGACAAAACGTTAACACTGAAAAAAGCTACCAACTAATCCTCAGAAGCCTTTTTATCAATGAGACCTCCATTTTCTTCATTTTCCATTATTTTCCTTCATTTGCCTCCTCACATGAAACATGTGACCTTTTACCTTCATTCTCTCCTAATTTCCTTTATTTTCATAAATAAAATGCCAAATAATGCCTCTTTTCCTTTTTAAATCCTTTGCCATTTCCTTTGCCAATTTCCTTTGCCATTAATAAGGCACCCCACTAGGATGTTTTTCCTACCATTCAGCTCGGAATACTTGTCCCATGACCTTGGTATTATATTGTTTACATGGATTTTTAATTACGTATATTACAAAAACCTCCCCCTTGGGGGAACACCATACTCAGTGTTAAATGACACATATAAACTAGAAAACCATTGAAAACAAAACATACTATCTATGGAGATGTATAACACAACTTGTTGCAGTATTTAGAATGACCATTTCTGAAAAAAAAACAACATGTCGCTTATTAGAGATTTATAACACAACTCATTATGATATTTACAATAATAACCGCATATACACTTATACACATCCAACTTGAGATAGTATCTACAATTATATACACATATATACATATGCACATTTTCTTAATAAACAAATAAAAGGATATGATACCTACATCCACAACAAGGAAATCCATAGGCTCACACCTCCATCCTCAATGTAATACCAGCATTCACCTCCTTCTGAGGAAGTCTAGAATCCACTACCAAGATCAAATTCTGAATCCAATGTCCAGCACTACAATCTTGTGCCACTTGTCCTCTCAGTGAATAGTTATGGACTCGTTGTTCCAGGGTACACTTCCAATGTGCAGATGATTCCATCAGGAAATGTTATTGACCAAGAACAATCAATCCTCGACCTTCCCTTCTCTTCTACACAATCCTCGAGCAATCTGGTCACTCCTTCCATGCAATCACATGCATTCCAAGTTTTGCAGGAATCCCCTTCTCTGCTACATAGTCCCTTAGGTGACTCTTCCCCTGGTAAGGTTTCCTCACATCATAAGTCCAAAAAAAATGCATATCCCTGCCTCAAAACCATCATACTAGTCACAACATGCTCATGGAAATTAATGGACTGTATTGGGTACTAGTGTCCCACAATGGTCTTTCTCTTGAAGTGCTTTACCAACATACTATTACATGTTTCATTTCTTTTCATTGGTGCTTCTAACATTCTTTGATAACAAACTCCAATCGCCCAAACTGAGCATTCCCATGCTTTCCTATACCAAGCACATAATTCTCATTAGATTCAAAATGAATTGAAATAAATCCAAATCATACCTCATTGGTGGTCCATCATAAGGTACACTTGCGCTTATGTTCACTTCTTGTCACAACAAGCCAAACTAGCTCATGACCAAATCATCATGTATAAACATATCACATTCGATTAGCTCAAAACACAACAATCATAGATATAAATCATGAATCAAATGCAATCATCATAAACCAGAATCATTTCTCACATGTAACCATCATAAATTACAATAATATATCACATGCATAATAAGGCTGAAATAAAATACTGATACTTATCCTTTAATCAGTCCTTTTCTTCCACCTTTGTCCTTTCCATACAAACATCGGATCATTTGCCACACCCAGCATGTTATCACTCAAAAGTATTCCCTAGAAGTTATAAAAACAAGGAATAATTTGAGATAACTACAAACCTAATATTTTAGACTCGGGTCCTAGCCAACCTAATTCTAGAGAGGGCTCTCTCTTTATAATTTAACTTTTTTTGGGGTGGGATTTCAGGCTAGTTCTTAGTGCTCATGAGATTTTGATTTTGATTGGGTGGTGGAATTCTGGGAAAAGATGGGTAGAACAAGTCTTCAGGTCATTGGGCTATGGAGTCAATCAAAGAGTGGCTTAACTGTATTAGATCAATTACTAAAGGACGAGTTCATAGGGCAGGCTAGCACAACAAAAAGAAAATCTGCAGGTTCAAATGAATGAGGTAGTTCTAACCAAGGTAAAAGGGAAATGAAGAATCCTTAAACCAAGATCAAGATGAAGAACAGAAGCAGATCAGTAGCAAAGGGCAACTAAGAATCCTTTACGATGGACCAAAGGGGGGAAACTATGGAAGTAAGGGAGCAATTAAGAATTCCCAGATTAAGATAGTTTAGCAGAAAACAGTGAGAAAGTAAACAGTCAAGACAGAGAGCATTAAAGCTAATTCTGAAATATCATTCCTTGTTCACTATTCAGATTGCATAGAGAAACATGTGAATATTTATAAACATGAAGAGAAAACAATAATAAATATGAAGAGATAACACTTATTTGATTTCCACTGTGCAGAAGAATCCTGTGAAATGTCTTCAGCTTTATTTCATGATCCAACAAGCCAGTCCAATCTTGATTACAATAGCTCCTTAACTTGATATGGAATGTCTACAAAAATCTCTTTTAATGCACCCTAATTACTTCGAAATGTGAAGTATTTATACAATAAATATTAAAAATGATCTCATAACAGTTTGAGAATTATTCTAGGAAATTAAAAATATCTTCAAGCATGAAGATAGAGACAGATGGAAAACTATTTCTTGTTGTCCCTTTTATTGTGATTGTGCTGGCTGTTGTAGTTCGAATTTGGCTCTTTCAATTGCTTGATATCAGTGTGCTGGAATCACTTTACATCTTCAACCTACTGATACTATTTACTTGTTATACTTTGACCATGTTTCATCTATTTTACCTGGCTGCCATATGGTAGGCTTCATGAAAGTCATTTACATCTTACCTTCTTTTACATCAAAGGTTGACATTAGGCTTGTTTGATTAGTGGGAGACATTTTAAGTTATTGTGCATAGCTCTAGGCCTTCAACCTTTCATTTTTGGCCTTTGTCTCTTTGTATTTATCTCTAATGTCCTGGTCCTGGTCTGTTGGAGCCCTGAATGAGGATACTTCCATGCTCTGTTGTCTTTCCGGCATTTGAGCCTGTGTAGTGGGAAGTTCTTGTGTTCCTCCAGTGGGAGTGGCCTGCCTGCTTTCTGCCCTTTCTTTACCTGTGGTTCCAATTGTTTCCTTTGTAAACTCTTGTTCTGAAAAAGGATTTAACCTTTGCCTTTTGACATAATTTTGTGCAATAGGTCTGCTAGAAGGAGTGGCGTCCTCTCTATCTCTTTTGGGATTCTTCTCCTCATTTAGAGGAGTTTGTACAATAGGAGGAGTACTCATGATGTGTTCTGGCTAAGCCAACTCTTCTGATATGTCTGGTTGCTCTAATTCTTCTTGCTCTTGAGGTCCTTCTTCTGCTTGTTTCTCACTGTGTTCCTGTGTTTCCCTTTGGGATTGGGATTCTCTTGGTACCTATACAAAGAATCCTTATCAAGTATCCTTTCTAGATCAATCAACACATTATCGATAGCCACTTTTGTGCTATCTCGGTCTACTAAAGTGTTCTCCACCCATTCTAGTTGATTTGCATATTGTTCTATCTCAGGAATTCTGTGGTGGATATAGGGAGACAATTTGTTCGTTTGTCTTCTATTGCAGATGAAGTCAAAGGGGTCATATGTCCATATGAAGCTTTGTTTTAGTTTGAGCGTTTGAAGGATTTCTACTACTTGTCTTCCAGCTTCTCTATTGTTGCATATAAAGGGGCCAAGCTGGACTTTTATGCTGAGTTGACCTTTCTTATTGGCCTTTACAAAATGTACCTCATCTAAATTAATTATTTGCCTATAGTACTCCAAAGAAAACAATCTCATGGGGAGGTATCTTGGTAGTTTGTAGGGTGCTAACTCACAACCATATATCTTGATTTTAGTGTGATTTTGGTATAACTACCAGTCTCCCACTTTGTGTTGTTTAGAAAACTGTAGGACCCTCCTGATATCTACACTGATCCTGGGGGGAGGACTTCCTAACAACAAGGTTGCCACTGGGTGTACAAAAAGATCTATGAAATCTGTATAAGTATACAGAGAGTCATATTGGTGGATTAATGGGGTCCAGAAGATTATTGATCTAGGGTTGCCTCTAGTATCAAGCTTTTGAAGTGTAAATGGGAATTTATTAGCTTGATAGTATAGGAAAAAATGATATAAAACTGATGAGTACTTGAATACTCTTTCATTGTCCATTCTCATGAATTGATCATGCATTTTATCTGCAATGAATTTGGCATAATCGAGCATGATGGCAGGGGGTTGTCCAGTAGTGTAAATGGAGATGAAGGGTATAATAATATCATCAACATACTCACTAGTAGTATAGCCTAACACACTAGATATCATTGATATGATGTCTCGGCCAAGTTTAGATAATATGGTCCACATGTATAGGGGAGGGTCCTTTGGAATGTATTTCTCTTCCATAATGAAGGTCTGGAATAATTGAGCAAGTTTGATGGAGGTGATTCTAGGGAATTTGTCAAGTAGGTCTCCAACAGAAATGGGGGTCAGGTTTTGGCCCGGTTGCAACTGCACTATTTCATTTATGGATTCAACAGTGATGGTGAATAATACAGTATGGTCAGGAGTCATCACTACTCTTTGGCTGGGACTGTAGTCCATATGGCAATAGTGGACAATTTTAGGGAAGATACAAACTTTAGGGAATTGGTATTTGGGAAAATTTGATTCCTAAAGACCTATTTTGTCTGCATGGTTTAAGTACTGGTCCCTGTACCTGCAAAATAACTTCAGTGGGGATTCATGGACAGAGGTGTCTTTGCTTTGGAAGTCTTGGTTGCCAAAGGGAGATGGTCTAAGTCCCGGTGGGGAGTGGTAATTGGTTGGACATCCATTGCAACTAGAGCAACCATCCTTAGTTCTTGTGGATTCAAGAATGGGGAAAGGATTTTCAATTAAATTGAGGGCAAATTGGTTCAATTCAAAGTAGTTTGGGGTTGTTGGGCAATTGTCTTACTTAATTACTTAATAACTTACAACAATTGAGTAATAGGGTTTTAGAAATGAGACAGGGTTTCTCAGTGATTTCGGATAAATACCTGGTTTTGGCTCTGAACAGGTTGATGGGAAACTGTGCACGGTTTGCAGGAGGTGCACGTGACTGAAGAAAGGACTGGACGTTCAACAACTTTGGAAGGTTGATGATTGAGTGTGGGTTGGCAGTTGCATGGAGGTTTGAGCGTTTTCCACGATAAAACAAAAAACAATGAGTTTTTTAGTTTTATTGGTAAAGTCGACAAATTTGGCGGGTACACGGGGAAAGGTGCGGTTGGCATTAAGCAGGGGATGGGATGTTTATGTCATCTAGTGGGAGGCGGTAAGCGGGTTTGGGTCACACCACTTTTGGGTTGGGGTGGTTTCGGGGGGAGGCCACCTAATGCCATTTATCGGGCGACACGTAGCATTGGGGTCCAAAGTGAAACCATCCATATCAGGTGGGTAAAGTTTGACCTTCGGAGGTCGCCCGATATGATCGTCAACCATTAGATCGAAATGGGGCATATCGCACGGTGATCAGGGCGAGGGTTTCGTCATGAGGTTAAATGGAGGGGCCCGGCAAAGTTTTAAAAGTGGAAAGATTAAGTTAATCAGGTATTATGGTGTGGTTAGGGCGTCGTGGGTGATTTCATTGGCAGGATTGACTATCAATTAACCACAGATCAGTTAACTAATTTCTTTTATTTGAATAGGGTTTATAAAGTTTATGTTTCAAACTTTTTGGGGTGGGATATTAATATAAGGGTTTTTATTATATAGCTATACAGGAAGGGTTTATTGCTTTGGGAGTTAATATACATATAAGAGTTAGAAGTTAATATGATATTGGTGGAGAATGAATAAAACGTTAAGTATAATGCATTTCGTTCTTTTGTTTTGTCACAAACATTATACTTTTTTTTTGTAAGCTGGGGCGGGACTCTCCGATTTACGTGTCCATTAAGTACCCCTCAACGGGGGAAGGGTAGCCCAAGATTTGAACCCAAGACTTCCGGTTCGGTGAGACTTCATTTCCACGGCCCTTGCCGCTTGAGCTACCCCATGTGGACATCACAAACATTATACTTAGGTTACAGTAGCTTTTTTGTTTTTTATGAGAAAAAGAGTATTTTCATGGGGGAATGATCACTTTTTCTAGGATAACAAAGTTTTATCCTTAGAGAAAGGGGTTTATTAGGCAAAAGTGAGTTTTCCTTAGGAAAATGATGTTTTTCTTGGGAAAAGGGATTTGTTGGGGAATATGAGTGAATTTGAAGGGGGTGAATGATTATGAGGGGACTTTTAGTACTTAGGACCTATAAGTCATTGGATGGAAGGTCCGGTCGCTCCAGAAGTCAGAGAAATGCTCTAAGACCCTTTAACTTAAGATTTTAGGTACTTTAAGACTTTCCTTGGAAATTGGTTAAGTGGAAAATGTAATGAATGAGGGAGGTTAATCAATTGACTTTGTGTACTTTGATGAATGCTCAATTTTCATCCATACTTATAACTTTGATGATGAAGGTGAATAATCAGATCTTATCTAATCAATCATCACAATTCTACAACCATTCTTCTACTTACCCATCTACTCATCCTACCATTTTTACTTCTCTTTATTAGGGTGCACTTAAGTTGGCAAAGCCTTTATCAAAACTTTTCTTTTCTTTTACAAAAGTAATCTACCTAAGTCTAACCTTATTAAATCCAAGGGCTCAAATTAAACAATTGAGCTCCTTTTATTTACTCTACCTATCTACTTATCTGCCAAGATTAAACAGTTTGGTCAGATTTTATTCTCTATCTCTAAGCATAAAATTGAAAACATGAAATAACCAAGTTTAAACATTTTGATCATTCATGGATTGTGGCAAAGGTAACAAGCTGCACACAATCTTTTATTCTGCATCAAAAGCAAATAGTAGTGGCATTTTGACGCACACTTTCATCGTCTTTTTTTCTTGGGGTTCATTTTTTTCATCTTTTTTTACCTTTTTTATTCTTTTTGTCCTTCGATTTTTCTTTTAGGACATACCTTCTTTACATTTTTTAATTTTTTTGAATATGGAAAACATTTGCAGAAAGAAAAGGTATGTACATATTACAGATTTAATCTCAGCCATTCAAAATTATGACTTCTATTCGTATAGGAACCTAACAGTGGCTCCACTTGCGGATGGAAGTTTGTGGTGAAATGTCAAGAACTAGTAGATCATTGGCCTTCTGAATTACTATGATCTTACTCTGCAACTTTCCCTTTTACTTTGCTGCATTATTGGTATTTATGACAGTGAAACTTTTGAAGCTTAGGGCCTTCTCTTCGGGCTTCAACTCCAAAATTACCATCCAATCAACATTAAAAATTTTAAGAATAGAATATGTACAAGTGATTAGTGAAATAAGTGACTAGGATCTATGTAGTGCTTAAGCATTCGACCATTCATGGTCCTCCTTCTACCTCTGCACCATCCAATTCTTTGAGGAAAAAAACATTATTACCCCTAAAAGCATAAGTGATATAAGGGCCTTTCCATAGGAACTCGAACTTCCCATGTTTACCTTTATCCTCCCTTCTTGATTCCCATTTCAAAACTTTATCTCCTAGGTAGAAATCTTTTTCCTTAGTCCTTTTGTCAAAAGCTTTCTTGATTCTCTCCTACACAACTTGGGATCTGACATACAATTCTTCCCTAGTCTACTGTAAGTGAATTTTTTGGTTGATCCTCCTTTGAATATCATTTGGCTTAGCATATACTTCTTGGACCAACTTCATCACTAATGTTCCCAAGGAATATGGGAAACACCTCCATTCCATAGACTAGCTGATAAGGATTGGTACCAATGGATTTCTTTGTGGTCATCCTATTTGCCCACAAGGCATTTACTAGCTTCTTGTTCCAGGTTTTCTTGTTATCTTCCAACAATTTTTTGATGATATTCACTAAGCTCTTATTGGAAGACTCTGCTAGTCTGTTTCCATGGGGATAGTAGGCTATGGAGTGACCCAGCGTTATATGATATTTGTTGCATAAATCAATCATCCTCTTTGATTTGAAAGATGCTGCATTGTTTGTGATGATTTTGGTTGGGCAACCAAATCTAGACAGAATGTTGGCCTCAAGGAAACCTATTATGATAGTATTAGTAGCATATATTGAGGGTATGGCTTCTACCCACTTTGTAAAATAATTTGTGGCAGTCAAGATCCATATATGTTGGGTAGAAGAGGGGGGATGGATTTCACCAATCAAGTCAAGACCCCACTATTGAAATGGTGCTTCTGTAGATATTGGTTTCAAAGGTAATGGTAATAGTTTTCTTTTTCCTTCAAAAATCTGACATTTGTGACATGAGGTTACAAATGTCTTTACATCAGAAAATAGAGTGGGCTAGTAAAAACTAACTCTTAAGATCTTGTTAGCTGAGGTCTTCTAGTAAAGATGTCTCCCATACTCACCTGCATGAAACTCTTGTAATATTTTGTCTGATTCTTCCTTCAACTAACAATTAAGAAGGATTCCTTCATGATTTCTCCAAAATAAAGCATTGTCAGTTATGCAAAACTTCAAAGATTTCATTTTTAAGAACCTACTTTTAGTCCTGGATAACTCAAGAGGAGCTTGAAGATTTTGTAGAATGTATATAATGTCGGCATAACATGGTGAGTTAGTAAAGGCCTGGCTGATCTGTGGAGTTGCCATCTCCTCTTCATTATCCAATTCTGCAATGAAATTTATGTCTAGAGCTTGACAATTCGATTCAGCCATGAGCTTGGCTAAACGTTGGCTTTTGATCAATTTTGTAGGTTTAATTTCTAGGTCATATTCTAATATGGTAGCTATCCATTTACCTCTTTTTCCATCTGGACCATCCTGAGTTAGGATGTCTTTGACTACAACATTGGGAACATAAGCTATTATATGAGAATATAAGATATAAATTCTGAAATCTTTAATGCCTTTGACTAGAGAAAAAGCTTGCTTTTTCCATTATATTATACTTTAAAGGTGCATCTCTCAGGGATTTTCTAAAGAAGGCTATTGGTTGTTCAAAACCTTGATCATTTTTCTGTAGTAGGACTACAACAATTGTATGTTCTAAGGCGAAAGAAAATATGATGAAATCCCTATCAAACATTGGACTAATGAGAACTGGTGTTTGTGTTAAGGCTAGCTTTATATCTTTGAAAGATATTTTAGCCTCAAGTGTCCATTTAATAGTCGAATCTTTCTTTAACATGTTGTTTAGTAATCTAATTAGTTCAGCTAAGTTAGAGACAAATCTTCTCAAAAAGTTTATTTTACGTAAAAGGGCTTGTAGTTCTCTGATGTTCCTATGATGTGGTATCTGTAAAATGGCTTCAATTCTTGCTGGGTTGATCTGGATACCATCTTTTGAGATTATGTGACCTAGTAATTTTCCCTCTTCCAACCCAATAAAGATTTTTTAGGATTGAAAGAAATTCCATACTTCCTACACTTTGTGAAGACCTGCCTTAGGCGATCCAAGTGTTGCTGATCTGATTTAGAGAATACCATGATATCATCTAGGCATATTACCAGGAATTCATGGATTTCCTTAGAATATGTCCATTGCTCTTTGAAAGGTGGCTCCTGCATTTTTTAACCCAAAAGGCATCTTCACATACATGAAAATGCCCCAACAAGTAGTGAATGCAGTTTTTGCCTGATCATTTAGGTGGACTAAAATCTGGCTGTAACCAGAAAACCCATTTAGCAGTAAGATTATAGTTGAACCTACCACCCTCTGTAATATGTGATCCATTTTAGGAAGAGGGTAGTTATCCTTGAGTGAAACTTTATTTAGATTCCTAAGGTCAACACATAGTCTATTTTTGCCAGTTTTATTTCTTGTAGGTACCAAATTAGAAACCCAATCTGAGAATCTAATTGGTGCAATGATCTTGGCTTTGTACATTCTTTTGATTTCCTTTTCAATAGAAGGAAATATAATGGGGTTAATCCTTCTAAGATTCTGGTTTTCTTTTAAGGGAATCGTGTGTTGTATTATGCTGGTGTCATAGGACTTAAGGTCCTCATAACTCCAAGTGAAAACATCTTGGAATTCATTTAACAATTCTATGTATTTCACTTTTTCATTAGGAGGTAAAGGCTTTGAAAGTTTTATCAGTTTGGGATATTCTCTAGAGCCTATGTTACACTCCTCTATTTCCAACTTTAAGGGTTCTATCTTAAGCTTTCTAGGGACATCGTTTGAATCAAACAAGTCCTCCAAAGGAGTTAATCCTTTGGGCAAAAAATTGTCTTTAAGATTGATGACTTCAGATTCTTCATCGATTGCTTCATTAATTTCAATTTGTTTTAGGTTTTGAATGTTTGATTTTGTAAACTTTGTGGGATAGAATGTATCTATCATTTCATCTTCTACTTTGTTAATTTCTATTTTATCAATCTAATCAAAATCTAATGTTATGTCAGTATATATGTTGCTATTTACAAATTCTTCATCTAAAGTCATAAAATTGTTAATTTGTTGATCATTATTGAATACTTTCCATTTCTTTAAGTTGTCAGGAATAGTAGGTCTCTGCCTAAGCTCAGCAGTGTAATGATGGTTAGGCTGAAATGGAAACTTGCAAGTACTAGCAAACATAGCTAAATTGTGAGCTTGCATATTGTGTTTTCTTGGAATACAGCAAGCTTGGTTTCTAAAAAGGTATTTAGTATTTCTACAACTGTTCCTCTATAAAATACTAACCTAGGATCCCTAGTCATATAAACAATGTTAATTTGTTTCATTACCAACTCGGAATCTCCCATAATAGAGACTCTTATGGCTCCTAACCTTTTGACCAATTTGAGACCTAAAAGAAGTTCTTTGTACTTGGCCATGTTGTTTGTACATTTAAATTTCAATATGTAGGCATGACACTCTGAATGATCATTTTCTAAGTTGCAAATCAATACTCCTGCTCCCGCACCTAGTTTTTTTACTAACCCATCGAATTCAAGATGCCATAGAATTTCATGTTCATAATTCTTACTGTCTGGGGGAACAAAATCTTATTTGACTAAGGTATCTAGTTCATATTTATTATCTGAAATCTCTTGAATTTGGACACTTTGATTTTCTTTTGCTACTACAATTTATTTTGGTTCTAAAATAATGTTGTTTGAGGTGTCTTCTTGGTTCGATTCAGCATTGTAAAGAATGAAAGAATCAATATCAAAATGCATTGAATATACAGGAACGTTTTGAGGTCTTTCGTGGGTACTCACTACATACTTCATCAGAGTCTCTCTATATAGTTTTTTAGGATGTCCAAAGACTGATATGGTAGCATATGACATGTCAAGTTGCAGAGATCCCTGGAGTTTGGCACCCTACGATCTAGATAACAACATGCCATATTTAGGTGGTATATCAGCAACAACTATGACCATAAGAATGGTCTTAGCAGGGTACTGCACTAGGGAAACACACAGGTCTTTTATAAGTCCCAGGCACTTAACTTGGCCTGAATCAAATGAAAATAGGTCCTTGTAAGGCCTAGTGATATCAAAATTTAGTTTCTCCATAACAGATTTAGGCATAAGATTGTGTGAAGCCCCAAAGTCTAGCATGGCATTATGTAGGATTTTATCGTGGGTGTTAAGGCTAATGTAGAAGGGTGGTATCCCTCCTTCCACTGGTTTTCCATTAACATCAGGACTGAAAAATAACTCAGGTTGATCATCAAATAAGTTAACAGAGTCTTCATTCTCAACGAAGTTTAAAGATTTTCTTATTTGAGATGTAAGTTTCATGTTTAATCAGTTCTGTTAAAGGAACTGAGATTTTAAGCTTGGCCACCTCTGCTCCCAAATTGAAAGGCAAAGGGCATTTATCTGTTTGAACATTTGAAATCTTAACAACAGGGTTTATAGTAGTTTGTTCTTCTTTTTCAGTGTTTGGAGTCTTCTTTATTGGATTTCCTAATACGATTTTTGGAGATTGTTCCACTATTTCCTTGAGGGGAACTGAAGTGGAAGGTTGCTCATTAGAAGGTTGGTCATTGGTTACATCTTCAATGTTGGGAATGGGAGGGTTTTGACTTGATCTAGAAAGGATTTGGAGAGTTTTTGTCGCTGGAACTACTTTAACTTTCTTAGGTTGATTAGAGATTGCATTTTTGTTTTGGTTTGGAACATCAGTGTTCTTTTTTATCCTCAAATTATATTGTTTATCCACTTCAAAGATAGCATAATCATACCCTTGCTTGTAGTCTAAAGCTTCTCCAGTTTGGGTTTGTAACTGTTGAAGCATGTGTAATTCCTAGTCATCTTGAGTCAGAAAGACAGTTTCCTCATCATCTAACCCCATTAAGTTAATTTGGGTGTCTTTCTCACGGTCTTCTGGATGGGAAGTTTCAGCATGGTTCTCTTGGAACAGAGGTCTAATGTTCTGATCAGGCCCTTTTTTACTAGTATTTTGGTTTTGGTTGTTCCTAAAGTTTGGATTCCTCACTAGAGGTGCTTGTTGGTTATCCCAGTGAGGTTTCCTTTCAACAATTTATATCCTATCCATCAATTTTTCCATTCCTTTGGCTAAAACATCCATTTTTGATCAAAGGGTGAAGTTTCATCTTTCAAGGGTGTTCTTCTTTCGTTTCTAACCCTAGCTCTTTTGGATAGCAGATTAGCTTCTACAGTAACTGCTACAATTTTCATATCTTCTAGGGTTGGGGGATTCGTCTCTCTCAGTTGAAATGCCATGTCAGTATCCAACCCGTCTGGAAACTTTATCAGGGCTAAGCCAGGTGGAGGTCTAAGGTCAAGTGGTATTTCGTTATATACATCGTTAAATCTAGTATAGTAGTCCTGAACGATTTCGTTTGGTCCCCACTTGAGGTTTTCATATTCAGAAAGAATTTGAAGAGGGTTCTTTTTCTTCTCCCACCTATTTAAAAATTTCTATTAAAAAACTTCTAAACTATCTATACTATTATTAGGCAGAGATCTAAACCATGTTCTCACTTCTCCAGCTAGAGTTTGGGTAAAAATTCTCATTTGGACATCTCCTATGCTAATTTCATGCAGTTCGAAATAATCTGTAATTTTTCTTATGTGTTGTTGTGTTGTGTAAGATCCAATGCCATCAAATAGGACAATTTTACTCTGGTAGTCTAGTGTCATGAAACCTTGAGGGGTAGGCATCACAAAAGGGTCATATCTATTTTCCATAGCTCTGAGTTGGGCAGGACTAAGAACAGGATTTGGGGTAACGGGGGGATTTGGGGTAATAGGTGTTTGATGGGTAGTGATAGGCTGATGGGGAAGCGATGGTATGAATGGAGATGAGGAATGAACTTCATAAATGTGAGGAAATGATGGTGAACTAAAGGAAGTTGAAGTTGTTTTAGAAATTTTAGGGTTCCTAATAGTAGTAAGGAATGACTGAGGGGAATTTAAAAGGTACTGAATGATTGACAAGTTTTCCCTTTGGACTTCAAGTTTTGCTGTAAATTCTGGATCTAGAACTATGTCATCAAGTGCACTTTCAAACTTGGTTCTGAATAGGGAAAAGTCAAAATATTCATCAAAAGGGAGGTCTTCTACAAACAACCACACATTAGGGTAGGAATTGGCTTTAACTAAAGCTCTTGGGCTTACTGAACTTTCGTGTCTTCTGGTTATTCTCGAAATAAGGTTGGGATTGTCAAATACAGGGGGAGGATTTGGATCAGGGTTGGCCCTTATATAGTGAGTTCTCCTTGAAGACAGATTTCAAGCTTTTTCTAATTACTATCCTTTTTATGAATTTTTTGAAGTAACTTCTAATAAACCCTTTAAGAGGCTTGAAAAAAAAAATTGAAATTTCTCAAAGGTTTATTAAGACTGAGGGTTTGATTCCCCAGTATGGTTGCCACTATGTTATCACTCAAAATATTTTCGTAGAAGTTATAAAAAGAAGGAATAATCTAAGGTAACCACAAACATAATCTTTTAGACTCGAGTCCTAGCTAACCTATGTCCAGAGAGGGCTCTCTCTTTATAATTTAACTTTGTTTTGGGTGGGATTTCAGGCTAGTTCTTAGTGCTCATGAGATTTCGATTTTTATTGTGTGGTGGAATTCTGGGAACAGATGGGAAGAACAAGTATTCAGGCCATTGGACTATGGAGTCAATCAAAGAGTGGCTTAACTAGATTAGGTCAATTACTAAGGGAGGAGTTCACAGGGAAGGCTAGCATAGCAACAATAAAATCTGCAGGTTCAAATGGATTAGGTAGTCCTAACCAGGGTAAAAGGGCAATGAAGAATCCTTAAACTGGGATCAAGACGAAGAATAGAAGGAGATCAGTAGCAAAGGGAAACTAAGAATCCTTTACTATGGACCAAAGGGGGCAAACTACAGAAGTAAGGGAGCAATTAAGAATTCCTAGACTAAGATAGTTTAGCAGAAAACAGTGAGAAAGTAAATAGTCAAGACAGAGAGCATTAAAGCTAATTCTGAAATATCATTTCTTGTTCATTATTCAAATTTCATAGAGAAACATGTGAATATTTATAAAAATGAAGAGAAAAAAGTAATAAACACGAAGAGATGATACTTATTTGATTTCCACTGTGCACAAGAATCCTGTGAAATGTCTTTAGCTTTATTTCATGATCCAACAAGCTAGTCTATTCTTGATTACAATAGCTCCTTAACTTGATATGAAATGTATATAGAAATGTCTTTTAATCGACCCTAATTACTTCGAAATGTGAAGTATTTATACAAAAAATATTACAAAATATATCATAATAGTTTGATAATTATTCTAGGAAATTAAAAATATCTTCAAGCATGAAGATAGAGATAGATGGAAAACTGTTTCTTGTTGTCCCTTTTATTGTGATTATGTTGGTTGTTGTAGTTTGAATTTGGCTCTTTCAGTTTCTTGATATCTGTGTGCTGGAATCACTTTATGTCTTCAAACTACTGATACTCTTTAATTTCTATACTTCGAGCCTATTTCATTTGTTTTACCTGGCTACCATATGGTAGGATTCATGAAAGTCATTTACAACTTACCTTATTTTACATCAAAGGCTGACATTAGCCTTGTTTGATTAGTGGGAGCCATTTTAAGGTATTGTGCATAGCTCTGGGCCTTCAACCTTTCATTTCTGGCCTTTATCTCTTTGTATTTCTCTCTAATGTCCTGGTCGAGGCCTGTTGGAGCCCATATGAGGATACTTCCATGCTCTGTTGTCTTTCCAACATTTGAGCCTGTGTAATGGGAATTTCCTGTGTTCCTCTAGAGGGAGTGGCCTGCCTGCTCTCTACCCTTTTTGTACCTGAGGTTCTAGTTGTTTCCTTTGTAAACTCTTGTTTTGAAAAAGGATTTAACCTTTTCCTTTTGACATAAGTCTGTGCAATATGTCTACTAGAAGGAGTGGCCTCCTCTCTATCTCTTTTGGGATTCTTATCATCATATAGAGGAGTATATACAATAGGAAGAGTACTCAAGATGTGCTTTGGCTAAGCCAGCTCTTCTGATATTTCTGGTTTCTTTGATTCTTCTTGCTCTTGAGGTCCTTCTTCTACTTGTTACTCACTGTGTTCCTATGTTTCCCTTTGGGATTGGGATTGTCTTGGTACCTGTATAAAGGAATCCTTATCAAGTCTCCTTTCTAGATCAATCAACACATTATCAACAACAACTTCTGTGCTTTCTCAATCTACTAAAGTGTTCTCCACCCATTCTAGTTGCTTTTCATATTGTTCTATCTCAGGGATTCTGTGGTGGATATAGGGAGACAATTTGTTCTTTTGTCTTCTATTGCAGATTAAGTCAAAGGGGTCATATTTCCATATGAAGCTTTGTTTCAGTTTGAGCCTTTGAAGGATTTCTGTCGCTTCTCTTCTAGCTTCTCTATTGTTGCATATAAAGGGACCAAGCTGGTCTTTTATTTTGAGTTGGGCTTTCTTCTTGGCCTTTACAAAATGTACCTCATATGAATTAATTATTTGCTTGTAGTACTCTAGAGAAAACAATCTCATGGGGAGGTATCTTGGAGTTCGTAGGGTGCTAACTCATAGCAATATATCCTGATTTCAGTGTGATTTTGTTATAAGTACTAGTCTCCCACTTTGTGATGTTTAGACACTTGTAGGACCATCATGATATATGCACTGATCCTTGGGGGAGGACTTCCTAACAACATGGTTGCCACTGGGTTTACAAAAATATCTATGAAATTTGTATAAGTATATGGAGAGTCATATTGGTGGATTAATGGGTTCTAGAATATTATTGATCTAGGGTTGCCTCTAGTATCAAGCTTTTGAATTGTAAATGGGAATTTATCAGCTTGATAGTATAGGAAAAGATGATATAAAACTGATGAGTACTTGAATACTCTTTCATTGTCCATTCTCATGAATTGATCATGCAATTTATCTGCAATGAATTTGGCATAATCAAACATGACGGCAGGGGGCTATCTAGGAGTGTAAATGGACATGAAGGCTATAATAATATCATCAACATACTCACTGGTAGTATAGTCTAAAGCACTAGATATCATTGATATAATGTCTCAGCCAAGTTCAGAGAATATGGTCCACGTGTATTGGGGAGGGTCCTTTGGAATGTATTACTCTTCCATAATGAAGGTATGGAATAATTGAGCAAGTTTGATGGAGGTGATTCTAGGGAATCTATCAAGCAGGTCTCCAACAGAAATGGGGGTCTGGTTTTGGCCTGGTTGCAACTACAGTATTTCATTGATGGATTCAGTAGTGATGGTGAATAATACAGTATGGTCAGGAGTCATCACTGCTTTTTGGCTGGGACTGTAGTTCATATGGCAATAGTGGACAATTTCAGGGAAGATATGAACTCTAGGGAATTGGTATTTGGGCAAATTTGATTCCCAAAGACCTATTTTGTCTGCATGGTTTAAGTACTGGTCCCTATACCTGCAGAACAACTTCAGTGGGGATTCATGGAAAGAGGTGTCTTTGATTTGGAAGTCTTTGTCTACCAAGGGGAGATGGTCTAAGTCTTGGTGGGAAGTGGTAATTGGTTGGACATCCATTGCAACTGGAGAAACCATCCTTGGTTCTTGTGGATTCAAGAATGGGGAAAGGGTTTCCAGTCGAATTGAGGGAAAATTGGTTCAATTCAAAGTAGTTTGGGGTGGATGGGAAATTTTTTTTCTTAGTTACTTAATAACTTATAGCAATTTAGTAACAAGTTTTTAGGAATAAGATAGGGTTTCTCAGCGATTTCGGATAAATACCTGGTTTTGGCTCCGAATGGGTTGATGGGCAACTGTGCATAGTTTGTAGGAGGCACATGTGACTGAAGAATAGATTGGACATTTAGAAGCTTCGTCAGGTTGACAGTTGAACGTGGGTTGGCAATTGCATGGAGGTCTGAGAATTTTCCACGATAAAATGAAAAAACAATGAGCTTTTTAGTTTTATTAGTAAAGTCGACCAATTTGGTAGGTACACAGGGAAAGTTGAATTTGGTATTAAGCAGGGGATGGGACATTTTTGTTGTCTAGTGGGAGGCAGTAAGCGGGTTTGGGTCACACCTCTTTTGGGCTCGGGTGGTTTTGGGGGGAGGCCACGTGATGCCATTTATCGGGCGTCACGTAGCATTACGGTCCAAAGTGAAACCACCCATATTGGGTGGGTAAATTTCAACCTTCGGAGGCTGCCCGATATGATCATCAACCATTAGATCGAAAGGGGGCATATCACGAGGTTAAATTGAGGGGCCCAGCAGAGTTTTAAAAGTGGCAAGATTAAGTTAATTAGGGATTATGGTGTGGTTAGGGCATCGAGGGTGATTTCATTGGTGGGGTTGACTATCAATTAACCGCAGATCATTTAATTAATTTCTTTTATTTGAATAGGGTTTATAGAGTTTATGTTTCAAACTTTTTGGGGCGGGATATTAATATAAGCATTTTTATTATATAACTATGTGGGAAGGGTTTATTTCTTTGGGAATTAATATACATATAAGAGTTAGAAGTTAATATGATATTGGTGGAGAATAAATAAAACACTATGTATAATGCATTTCATTCTTTTATTTTTTCACAAACATTATACTTAGGTTAAAGTAGATTTTGGTTTTTTATGAGAAAAAGGGTCTTTTCATGGGGGAATGATCACTTTTTCGAGGATAACAAAGTTTTGTCCTTAGAGAAAGGGGTTTATTACGGGAAAGTGAGTTTTCATTAGGAAAATGATGTTTTTCTTGGGAAAAGGGATTTGTTGGGGAATATGAGTGAATTTGAAGGGGGTGAATGCTTAGAGGGGACTTTTAGTACTTAGGACCTATAAGTTATTGGGTCGAGGGTTCAGTCCCTCTAGAAGTTAGAGAAATGCTCTGAGCCCCTCTAACTTAAGATTTTAGATACTTTAAGACTTTCCTCAGAAATTAGTTAAGTGGAAAATGTAATGAATGAGGGAGGTTAATCAATTGACTTTGTGTACTTTGATGAATGTTCAATTTTCATCCATACTTAGAACTTTGATGATGAAGGTGAATAATCTGATCTTATCTAATCAATCATCACAATTCTGCAACTAGTTTTCTACTTACCCATCTACTCATCCTACAATTTTTACTTCTCTTTATTAGGGTGCACTTAAGTTGGCAAACCCTTTATCAAAAATTTTCTTTTCTTTTACAAAAGTAATCTATCTAAGTCTAATCTTATTACATCCAAGGGCTCAGATTAAACAGTTGAGCTCCTTTTATTTACTCTATGTATCTACTTATCTGCCAAGATTAAACAGTTTGGTAAGATTTTATTCTCTATCTCTAAGCATAAAATTGAAAACATGAAATAGCCAAGTTTAAACATTTTTACCATCCATGGATTATGACAAAGGTTACAAGCTGCACACAATCTTTTATTCTACATCAAAAGTAAATAGCAGTGGCATTTTGGCTTGCACACTTTCATGGTATTTTTTTCTTGGGGTTCATTTTTTTCATCTTTTTTGACCTTTTTTATTCTTTTTGTCCTTCGATATTTCTTTTAGGACAAGCCCTCTTTACATTTTTTAATTGTTTTAATTTTTTTTAATATGGAAAACATTTGCAGAAAGCAAAGGTATGTACATATTACAGATTTAATCTCAGTTATTCAAAATTATGACTCCTATTGGTATAGGAACCTAACATATCAAACACCCAATACCTTTTTCTTTTCTCTAATCATGTACACATACATAATGTACATCACAATACATACATCCATACACAATGCGCAACACCACATAATACATACACCTACATCCATCATATGACACAACACATACACCTATATCTAGTGTACATCACAACATAATATATACACCTGGTGTACAACACAATACTTATACGTACATAGGGTACAACACAAAAAATACACCTATCATGATGCCACGACTACACAATGCACATACGTAGTACCACATGTATGACATGCACACAATACCACATGTACACATGTACCACATGTATAATATGTACACAATACCACCTGTACACAACACCACCTACAGAACACGTATACAACATCACATGTACATTACACCACTTGCATGTGTACACAACATCACATGTACACCACACCACATGTACAATGTGCACACAACACGAGATATACACAACAGCACATGCATGAAATGTACACATCACCACATAAATGACATGTACACAACAGCACATGCATGAAATGTACACATCACCACATAAATGACATGTACACAACAGACATGTACACAACACCACCTACACACAATACCACATGTACAACATGTACACAACAACACATGCACATAACACCACATGTACAACATGTACACAACACCACATGCACACAACACCACTTGTACAATCATGAAAACAACACCATATGTACATAGCACCACTTATACAACATGCACACAACACCATATGTACATAGCACTACATATACAACATGTACATAGCACCATATGTACACAAAATCGCATATCCAATATGTGCACAACATCATATGCACACAATACTATATATTCAACATGCACACAACACGATATGTACACAACACCACATATCCAACATGTACATAGCACCATCTATTCCTGACATTGTGTATGAAATATGCACACAACACCATATATACAACAGGAACTACAATCATTGAACATACAATATGCACAACATGTACACAACAGTAGCACTGCACATCAAAAACCATGTTGTCTCTACCAAGCAACCTTTCTTCTAATATCTTATCCATGCTTGTCCCAACATGCTGCAAAGCACACGGCTTTCATTTCGTTGATGTATCCCTTGAGAAAGCCTTTTCATAACATAAAAATAATATAATCACATAATATCAACTCATATCCACATCATATTAACCTCATAGATTTGCTAGGGCTACTCTTCCACGTGATTCCTCATAACCGAGAACCTCTTCTTGCCATTCACCTGCATAAGAAATCATTCCTCCACAAGAATGATCCCTAACAATCATGTTAGACAATGACATACATACATACATACATATAAATATTAGCATAAATAAATCATGATGTCTGATGGCCTATCAGACACGACATACATCCATACATACATACATACAAATATTAGCATAAAACAACCAGGATCTCTAATGACTTGTAAGGCACGACATACATGCATACATACATGTATACATATATAGATATTAGCATAATCCTGATCACAATATAATTACCAAATATCATAAGGTCAAGGTTAAGATAACTTCCTTTATCCATGCACAACTTTCACAACATTGAGAATTATAGTTCCCAACATAGCGAAGGCATCTGATGCCTCAAATCTATTTTTGTTACGTTTTCTATTAATTTTCTCATAATTGTCCTACCACCATCCATTTACCTCAATGGATCCAACCAACTCAACCAATGGTCATACTCTTGCTTGTAGTTTCCCTTATACATGCACCAAGATTCACCTGGGTCTTACATTACCTACTAGGTTTCATTCAGCTCTTCCCCAGCCCCATTAGTTTTCTCCCTCCCAAACAATTCCCAAGACCCTCAAAACATACAAGAAGAAAACAATGAAAATCCAATAGCAACATGACACCACAAACAAAGTGGCAAGGCCTTGCAACAGATGCATTAAAAACCCATAAATAAAGCTCAAACAATTCACAAAATACCGAAGGCACAAAACTCCCAACAAACACCATGACTCAACCCATGGGTTCCCAATGCCTCTAAGGGAAATTTAACGTAAGCCTTCTTGAAGATTTCATGCTACTCTCTTTTCTATGTAATCCTTTGCATCATACTACCATAAACACATAACTGTCAGGGCATAAATAAATATAACAATATACCAATTATCTTACCTTATTGTGCAGAGCATGTTTCCACATTATACACCTACACATATCATTCCTCAATGGATTTAAATTCTCTTGAAGAACCAAACTATAACTAGAAAATAGCTAATATATCTATCAAATACAAGTCTAGGAATATAACATATATCGACATAATGTTAGTCAAAATCTAGGTTAAGAAGCTTCTTGTATTCAAAGCATTCATTCTTTTGGAACGGTGGTTTCCAAACATAGCCAAAGGAATCCTCACCCAATTCCCTTATTTTACCTTTTACCTTGCTACAATCAAGTCTTACTATGTATTGTCACACCGCCCCACTGTTAGTTATATAAACAATTCAACTATTACCTTGTCATGCTAATACCAAGCATGTTTCCCTGCAAATGTTTACGCATGTCACTTACGCATTCCAAAGATCAAGATGTCATGTCTATTAATTGAAATCAACCTTTTCCAATAGTAACAATCATTTCATAATCAACTAACAGTCATCAATCATACTACTACAACTAGCACCTACTTACATTCAAGTGCATATTAATTGTCTCAACACATATGTGTTATTGCAACCATCTTAAAACAAGATCATTCCTTCTTGCAATCTTACAAACACATACTCATGTCATGCAATTAATCAAACATTAAGGTAATATATAAATGACATAATAGACACCAAACTCTCCAACACCAAATAAATGACATAATCAAACATTCAAACACCAAATAGAGTGACATGTAGCGCAAGAAAACCACTTTTCTCGCGTGCTCTCGGGTTGATAACGGTTGTGCAAGAATCCATGCAAGATTGCGCAATAGCCGTTGGATCAGGCTAGACAGATCAACAATGGAGATCAACCAAGCTAGTTGGAAATCGGGTGACATGATAATTGTTGCATCTGGAGAGGCAGATTGACGGTGGGGGTTTAAGGTGCATAAAGTGTTGAGGTGACGTGATAGCCATTGGATCAGTTGATGCAGATTGACGGTCTGGATTTAAAGCACATAAATTAGGTGGAAGACTTCACGTAAGGTGGTATTTGGATAAACTAATGAATCGGATGGTGATTGGGTAGGTTTGTTGTGGATCGGACAGTGAGGAAACGATACACGAAGAACGTGCTGAAGGAGGTTTCAAATGAAAACGATAGAAAAAACCAGTGAGGGTGAACAAGTAACTGCATCAAACAACAAACTCCATAGCTCATGTAAGAACCAGAAACCTGTGTTTTTGGGGTTGTTGAAGGGTCTCTTTCTCAAGTCATGGTCCCAGACGGAGGAGGTGAGGCCGAGACACATGTTGACAACCTTGTGGTAATATTTTCCTCCTAGCTACCCTATGAACTAAAAGAAGGCACAAATGGAAGTAAAAGAGAGCACAATCGATCTACTCTACACTACTGTAAGCGAAATGTAGCTACTTAAGCAAATGAAATGTTAAACCATAAATCTACGCTATACTGCTGTAATGAAAGTGCAGCTACTTAAGAAAATGAATAGAAATAGAAACCTATGCTAGCATACATGTACAGTAAAGAGGAGCTTTGGCTGCTCGGGCTGGGCCCTAACTCAAGAGCTTCAGTCCTCTATGTTAACTCAGAGCTGGCTCAAAATGAAACTCATTCTCATCATTAAAACCATGGATTACATCACAAACTGTCACAAGTTTTGAAACTCAAAGATGAAGCAGAGTTTTACAATAAAAATATGAATCCTACTATGGTCCTAAGGCTCTCTACTTATACATTTGAAGTCTCCAACAACTTCCTTCCCATTAGGGAGGCTTGGCTCCCCACTCAAGATAAACTGGTTTCTGTCACTTTCACTTTCTCGGTTGTCTTTTAGTCCTCATGATTTGGCTATTTTCATTTCGAGCTGATGGAGGAATATTCTAATGGAGGGGTAGTAAATGAGGAGGATTTACCTCCTATAATTCCTCTCCCTTGTCCCATTCGAGTTTTTACCAAGGTCTTTGCAACAATTCCTTGCTTTTACCCTTTATTCCTGCATTTTTCCTTGCTTTTATCCTTTATTCCTACATTACATGCACATTAGACCACAAAGCAAAATATCCAACTCTAATGCATCTCATAAACAAAATATAATCAAAAGTATGTAATAAGTTGTGAGAATAGTTGGTTTGACTAAGCTAGGAAGTGAATTAAGGCCAATTAAGGCCCATATAATTACCTAATGATGAGCATCATCATCATCCCCTACAGAAAGTGTTGCTCATCCTCTGAGAAACTTAGTCAATTTCCATGTCCTTCATGGCTCTAGTAGCCTCTCTGACATCCCATGCTTCTGTTGTGGTCTCTTCTTCTTGTTTATAGAAGCCTTCTTTCCTTTATACTTCTTCCCACATCCTCTTTTCCTCTTCTTCTTTTCTCCCTTCTAGCATCTCTAGGAGTAGTGGTGGACTGAGTTTTATGCCTATCCAATTGACCTTCAACCTTTGCATTGATTGCTTATACATAGGTGTCCTGTTGAGTGTCTCTCTCAACCTTTTAGGGAAGTGATATTCATTGATATTCAAGCTATGTGGAAGTGTGTTCCATCTCCTTTAGTAGGAATGTATATTATCATCTCTTAGTAGCCTAAAAATATCCTCAAAATGTGAAATTGATTGCTCTTGGGCAGCAAGATATCTAGGTTCCAGCTGAGGATCATTTTCAATTAGGCTATGGGTGCTAATTAGGGCCATGAGATTTGATTGTTCAGTTATAATGAAAAGAGTTTCATTTTTCTCTCTCGCCAATATTATTTTCATTTCTGCAGCCCTTGAATTCTCATGGTTCATCGATGATGCCAAAACCATTAATTTTAGATCTCCTAGATCTGCATTAGGATCCCAAATATTCATGTTTGTGAGGGCCATATTGTGCAAGTAAAACTCAGCCATTTTGGCCCTATCCTCTAGTGCACTTTGATCACAAAGATCAATAAACTTCCTGCAGTCCTGAAATGGCATGGTGCCCCTTTGTGCTAGTGTTTTAATCTGAAATTGCATCCATTGTTCTCTGAGGTAAAGAACATAGGATTTAACTGGCATCCTACACTAGATGACCTCCAAGGAGAGGCTGGCCATACATGCTAGTTGGATTTCCTTTTCCTGCAACTGTCCTCTCAAAGGCTTCGGGAAACACCTTAGGTGACTCCTCCTTGTGTTCTTCCCCTTTTGTTTCAATGCCTTCTTCCTCTCTGACAGAAGGACTAAAATCATAAATGAGGGTTTTGATGTCATCCTCTATTGGTAAGTATCTGAAGACTGACCATTTTATAGGGATCCTGAGCTTTTGGAGAGCATCCTCAATGAGGATTCTAATCAAACCATAGTGAGCCAACTATTGGGAATTCCCTTCCTTTACTTTTTTGTTGGAGTCTATGAGTGATTGCATCAAGAAATAGGGTATGTTGAGTCTTTGGTGAACTGGTGTTTCTACCCCAAATCTTAGTTCTTCAAGCATCCTAAAATGGTAGCCATAAAAAACACTGTATCTACCCTCATATGAGATATATTTGATGAGTTGGTAGCCTACCTCACTCCATGGGTATGCCAGACTTTCCCTTCTTACTCCATTTTTATCCTCTATGGGTTCTTCACCTTCTAGAAAGAATTTCCTTTTTTCCACTTGTCTGTCTGCTTTGTCTTCTTTTCTCCATGCAATTCCTAGGGGAAGTGTGGTGACCCTACTGATGAACTCTAGGGTGAGATATGTAGTGAGCCCTCTAACTATAACAGTGGCATGGATTCTGCTGTGTGGAGTGAGGGAATGAGAAAATTCTTGAGAAAACAAAGTTTCCTATGTATGTAATCCACTAGGATTTTAAAGGACTTCTAGTTCATTTTCTTGTAAATGGGGATGGATTTTTAGATCCTACCTCTTTAGAATGGTGGCAGTGGACAACTCTCTTGATATTCCCTCTTGAACCCCTCTTTGCCTATCCTGTAGACTACCTCTGTGCATCCTGTAGACTGCTTATGTAGACTATTCTTGTAGGAATTCTCTTGCAGAACAATGGATCGTTGCTTCCGGTGGGTGTCCAGAGTTATGGAAGCTACTTGAGTGAGGGAGTTTCAAGGAGGTAGAATGCATGAATGCATGCAAACGATGTTTTGTTTCCCTTTATACAACCTCATCATTCCCACTCCTTGTACTCAGCTCCCACAGTTGTTAAATCCATAGTTAACCACTTCTTTTCCTACTCCTCCTCTTTTCTTTGAGTTGACTGCAGCCATGTGTGAGAGGACACCCTTCTTTGTATGTGATGACTGAACGAAGATGGCCAAGTTAACTGGACACCTTTTCACTTACAAACCAACTACCTCGTAACCTTTACAACTTTTGATCAAATGATGCATATGAGTGAGTGAGTGGGATAATTACCCGTGGTCTCGATGCCATGCTGTAGTTTGTTAAGGATAAGAGGTGTTGTGTTGTTCATTTGCTGCATGGTCATTCTTCCTCCTCCTCTGATGTCTGTTGATGGTGTCTATGACTACAGAATTGATGTTGCTACTACTATGTAACTCCTGGATCATCCTATTGAAAACTTTGTAGCTGAT
>APFE031348064.1:116930-133393 GCA_000404065.3 Pinus taeda
TATGAACAAAACTTTATTTCAAATGGCATTCTAACACATTTTTTTGCATAGTTATTAAATCACAAGCTCAACTATATGTAATGATTAAACGAATCGCCTCTATAACCATTTCATTCCACGCCATTCCTCCATAAGCCATGCATTCATTTTCCAATGGTCCTATGATCAAATTCCCGGATTTAACTCAAGTTTGGAAATATTCGCACACTCCATTTGTCATTATGAATCGTGGTTGATTTGACTACGGCTTCTTTTAGCCGCACAAAATCCGCAGCCGTTTTATGAAAGTGCTTGCGTCCATTCTACAATCACCCAATTTTAAAAACCACCAGATTCACTTGCTCCCCCTACTCTTCTATTGACCTCACAGCTTCATTTCCACCGTGCTCACATAAACCTTCATCCCATTTTGTTCTCCGTTCCGCTTCTTCCGTGTGCCTATTTTCTGATATTCGCTTACATTTGCTAGTCTCCTTTATAAACCCTGACCATCTCTGTTAATTTAGCTAAGTTTTAAAGAAGGAAGGAAGGATGGGACGGTTGTTGATGGCAGAACCAGAGGGACCTAAGTTTATTGAAGGATATCCGCAAGTGAAAGATATGTTGAAGAAGGCTAGGTGGTTACGTTTTATCCAGAAATTCAAAGGCTACCATAGGGAGGTTACAAAGGCCTTTGCAAGGTCTTTTAACGGACTAGAGGCGGAAATTGGAGACCTAAAATTCACGGTAACTGAAGCATCAATAGCAGCTTCCACAGAGCTTCCCCAGGGAGGTGAACGCTGGTTTAAGAACCGGGGCATTGGTGATGAAGCTTGGAGAGTGATCTTACGGGAACCAGGTATGGACGTCACCGTTTTCAAAAAGGGAATTCATGTTCATATTTTAAAAGAAGAATGGGCTAGCTTATTGTTAGTTATTCAAAAATTTATCACCTGTGAGGGACGTTTTGGAGCAATGTACATGTATCATGCACGTCTGATGATGAATTTCCTAGACAACCAGGTCCTTAATTTCCCATATTTCTTACTAAACAGTTTGAAAAAGATGTTTGTAACTGTTCAAAAGCATCTAGGGGACGTAGAGCCACATTTGTATCACCATGGTCTCATAAAAATCCTGATAGAAAAACAGTTAGTGGAGAAAAAGGATACTTGGGAGCAATATTTAATTAGAAATTTCTTTGAAGAACCCCAAAAAACCCTTGAAGGCAGTACATCAAAAAGAAGTAGGAGAAAGAGAACATATGATAAAAATCAAAGCCCTCCTACTAACACAGTTGAGAGAAAAGAAAAATTATCTAAAAAGGGGAAGGAAAAGACTCCTATTGAAACAGTTGAGAAAACTAGTAGGGAGGAAAGACTGTCTAAAAGGAGGAAGGAAGAGACTGAGGGTAAAAAGCCAACAAAATCAAAAAAGAAAAGAAGCGTTGAGGTTGTGCATCAAACACCTTCCTCAGAAGAAGACCATCAAATATTGTCTGAGAGATTGGTTCACCTTCAGAAACAGTCAGCTATGGCCAAAAAGAAAGGGAAAGGAAAACAGAAGGAAAAAGACAGTAGCCCACAATATGTAAGAAGAAGCAGCAGGCTTAAAGGAAAATGGAGAAAAACACAAAAAAAGGACCCCAGTTTGTTGATTTGGGAGAAGGAACACCTGAACAAACCCCAACTGGCAGTAGTCCACCTCATTCTTACCCAAGTGTTGAAACTAGTCCTCAAGGTGATGACATGAGTCCTTTTCGGCCAGAATTTGAAGTCAATTCTCCTGCACAACATTTTGGGGACAGCCCCAGGAAAATGACACTCGAAATAGATCCAAAGCAGCAACAGGTATATGATTACATAGAATCCTTGGAAAGAACAACCATGGGTCCCAACACTTCATCCACTCAACCTCACATAGCACAAGAAGCCCTAGTCCAATCATTGAAGCAAGAAATATTTGAGTTAGAGGTTTTAAATCAACGTATTAAAAATTAAAATGAAGCACTCAAGGAACAGAGCAGACTGGACAAGATCATCCATGACAACACTATTCTACACCTGGGACTATGGCACAAAAAGAACAGAAAATTGAAGAAGAAATGCAGAAAGATAAGTAGAGCACTGGTTAATCTTAAATTCAAATGCATGATGAAGAAGCCCAGGATGTTAGCAGCACCAAGAAAGAGAGGAAGAGGGCTGGATGTACTGGCAGAAGCTTTAGAACATATGGTTTGAAGGGGAGGTAGTACAAATTTTGGTTGCATGAGGACATGCAACACCTTCACAGTGGAGGTATGTTGAGTCCCAAAACTGCATCTTTCCTACACCTTTTTCTAGCTTCTTTACATTCATCTGAACCTCCTAAATCATCAGTATCATTGCATAATAGTTTTAAAAAAAGGGCATTTAAGTGGTTTCTTGACTATGTGTTTGTGTTGCTATTTGAACTAGATTTTTGTTTATAAGCTGCGGAATCTTGTCACTTTCCGTAGCCAGGCCAAGTTTCCACAACTGTTTTGTCAAATTCTATATTGCAGGTGTCTTCAGACGAATTGAGCCACATGGGCAAGTTGTAATCGACGTGGATATGGACCGAGTCCTATTGGCTCAGTCGAATCCAACATAAAAGGCCATAGTCAACGGTGGGCAAAACGGTGGTCAACTCAAGAGTCCTACGGTGGTAAAACTCTGTTTTTCACCACGTGAAGTTATGCGTGGTTGTTCCCAGATCTCGGGGGATAAGTTAACACCTATGGACTACTCCATTAATTGGATTCAACAGCCACCTTCCAGCGATTAAATCCTCACGGCCGCCATAGTGCTAAATCGTGGGACGTGGTCGTTTACGTGTCTTGTATCAACACCGAATGTAGGAAAACAGTTAGATTATCCTCTGTTATAAATAATGCGTTCTCATATGCATAGGGTTAGCTTTTTGATGATGTAATTGTCTGTAAAGGAACCCACTGTGCCGTACTTTATCACTGTATTGTGACTGCTTTTTAATACATGATAAATCTCTGTTTTTGAGCTCAATTGGTGGTTGATCATTGACTGTCTGAGGATTGTGCAGAGGGCCCCTGTACAGGCCGAGGTCCTATTTATTGTTGTACAGTTTCATGTTTCATTTCTTTATGTTCTTATGCCATAACCATTCACTTGTATATGTATCAAAGTTCTTATGGTGTTAACACTTGATAGTTGTCCATAGTTTTTCATATTTTTAACTGATCAGTGCTTTTGTTTCAGATCACAATAGGCAGCCCGGGTAGCACATAGTTTTCTAATGACTAATGACATGGGATCATTTTTGTCCTTCTGTTGATTTTCATTTCCTTTAGTTTTTAGTTCCAGCACTGTGTTATTTACTTTAGTTTTGCTCATTTACTTTTCTGCAAGTTAGTTATTGAATTACTCATGACATTCTCAGTTACCTCCTAAAGCCAGAGCGAGTCAAATGGTGAGGGATTGAAGTATGAAGTGTGTAGTTTGATATTAGTTTATTTTTCTGCAAGTTTAGTATTGAATTGCTTATGACATTCTCAGTTACCTCCTAAAGCCAGAGCGAGTCGAATGGTGAGGGATTGAAGTATGAAGTGTGTAGTTTGATATTAGTTTATTTCTCTGCAAGTTAGTTATTGAATTACTCATGACATTCTTAGTTACTTCCTAAAGCTAGAGCGAGTCAAATGGCGAGGGATTGAAGTATGAAGTGTGTAGTTTGATATTAGTTTTATTTTCTGCAAATTAGATATTAGATTGCTCAAGTTGTTTATGATTACCTCCTAAAGCCAAAGCGAGTCGAATGGCGAGGGTTCAGAATATGAGTTGATCTAATATGATTTTAGTTTACTTTGCTTGCAATTCTTAAATTTCTTTGAGTTCATTTTTTCTTATATTTTCATGGCAGCAAGGACAATGGGTTTCATGGTCACTAGTTCACCATTATTTAATTAGAATAGTAGCACATTTTCACTCACTTTTCAAGAATTAGTCTCATCATTGCATGTTTTTAGAAGTTTGAAGTTTTGAAAATCATTTTAAAATACATCATTACCTTGAACATTTATATCATACTTGTCTTTTAGAATTTCCATCTTAGTTAGGGAATTAATAGAAACAAACCCAAAACGAAACAAAAAACTCAAAAACGACAAAAATTAAGAAATAGGCTATCTTGCACATATAGTGTGCCGCACTTCAACAGTTTACGACTCCCGGATTGACAATTAATACAACAATTTAGGACACTCTGAATTGACCGAACAATGGCTTTATATAATTTTCACTTTTTGATTTTTTTTGTTGGTGAAAACCCTCTTTTATAATGTCTATCTGCTTTTTCCAATACTTTGTTTTTTAATGCTTGGTTTCTTTGCTTTGATAGGTGGACTGATGCTCAAATTCTATTGATTTTTTGTAGTGGCAGTACTCTAGCAACATCAGCAGATTTCCAAGAGCAACATGGAACCATTATTACATATGAGAACATTAAAATTACATCAAATTTAAAGATAAAATACAAATGCTCTGTTTTCACCTCAAAACTAGTTTTGAGGTGAGAACTTCATTAAGCTTACAAATTAACAAATTATGACTTTTCTGATCATTATTGACCTCCTCATGTCTTTTCTAACCATTATTAGCAATAATCGCTAAATTTTAACCATGGTGGAAACCGTAAGACTAATGAGACCAAACCCTAGGATTTAATAAAATGAACTGCAGAAATGAACATAAATCATGACTGAAAAAGTACGAAAGGAGGTCAGCAGCTATATATCATGAGGAAAAAACTGAAGTAAACCCTACCATCAGTGAATCCACAACCTAATGGAATGCAACCTCATCAGAATGAGACTCCTACTATGAAATGCAAAAGAGCAGATTTTGATGACTGATGGTAGTGTGAAGACACTGACACTAACAGACCTGAGTATGTTCCTCCAAGCAAAGGGAAGGCCAAGGTCCCTACAAATCTAGATGATGTTGACAATATACTCCTCACCCCATCCCTTCCTAAAGAGGTGCCGCTTGAAATAACAATGACTGAACACATCTCGACTATGAAGTTTGATGACTGGGACCTTGTAGATACCAACAAGTTTCCCCATATGGCAACTAGCGAACTAATGAAGCAAAGTGTGGAGGGAACTGTTATGAAACTTCAGCCGAGGAAGTGGCTGTGAAAGGTAGAGGAAGCTAGGTTGCTTTGTCTCCTGTCCATTCCACATTTTCAATGGCCCCCCATCACAATATTGGTCATTCGAAAATTGCTCTGTTTGGTACACGATGGATACTTATGGATAGACCAACCCATTCCCCTCATGAATAAACTTATTCATAAGATCACGTAGCTTCCATGTGAAGGCAGGGACCCCATGGAAATAGTTGCTATGAGTGGCGATGTGACGATGACAGAAACCTTGAAAAAGAAATACAATTTGGAGAAGAAGCAACGAGGGTATGCTATTGACAGTATTCCAAACAAAGGGGTTCATGTTGCTACCCAGTTGCTGGTAGGAAAAGTGATGTGGAAATGTCACGCAAATGAAGTCCCAGTAATACTCGTTGCGCTAGTAGAGTAGTGTGCAGAAGGGGAACGGTTCAATTGGGTGCAGTTCCTTTGCAATGAATTCCTGACCAACTGTAGGGAGGTCCAAGAGGAGGGAAAAACATTCCATTATGCATGGTTTCTATTATCCATCATGTTGGTTACAAGTGAACTACCCGAAGATAGCCAGTTGCCTTCCTTGGACTAGGATTGGCCAAAAGCTACCAAATACACATGGCTCTGGGCGACGAGGGATGTTACAAGAATCCAAGGCATCAATATTTTCTGGATACTAATGGACGCAAATGTCTGCCAATGGATCAACCAGCAACCCCGTCTGTCCGACGAGACATATGACAGTGTGAAGAACATTGTCAAGTTTAAGGAAGACATGCACCATGTATACATCTGGGCGCGCAAGGACCCAGACTAGACGTGGTTCACACTTCCCTCCATTTCCATTGACAACGTTGTCTATGCGGTATTGGATGCCTGGCCACTAGAGTGGCACATACCCAACACGGTGGGGCACGATGAGACCAATATCCAAAAAAAGAAGGCTGAAGCTAAGCGGGTAGCACAACAAAAGAGGAACGAGTAGCACGCTGCAGAAGTATGGGTGGCCCGGGAGGTAGTGTAGGGCTCTATCGGTAAGGCACTCGTAGAAGGGGTTGTGACAGCAAAGGACAAAAGTGGTCTGAAGGTGACCACCAAGCTGTCCATGGATACAAGGATGGAAGGAACAGTGCCAACCACCATAGATTCGCTCTTCAAATGACCACGAACGATAGAGTGGACAAAGTCGCGGAAGAAGGCCAAGGCATCTAAATGGGATGGAGAACTTACCATATTGACTGAGGGTGACCTAGGTGACATAGGGGACATAGTTCGCGAAGTCACCCAGGAAGCAATCGACGAGGCTATGTTGGAGAAACAGATTGTGTTGGGGGTGCTCCGTGCATAGATATAGGAACTTGGGCCACGAACCTCATAGCCGGGAACCATCGTTACTCGTGGAGTTATGGGTATGTCAACTACTGAGTAGCTACTAAAGGCCTTAATGGCTAATATTATTGTGCTCCCAGCAGGAGTGTTGGTAACAAAAAATGTGGCAGATAGAGCTATGGTGGGCCAGCTTACGGGGCTGGGATTAAATTTGTCTACCCTCCCACATGAAAGGTTGTACCAGCTCCAGGACAGCACAACGATGGAGCTCCGTGCCAGGGAAGCACGCGCAGTACAGGTACTCACCGAGCAAATAATTAATAAAGAATACTTGAGCCTCTAACGGGATGAAGCAATCGCACAAAATTAGCAGTTGGAGAAAATTGTAGGGGAGGCATGTTTGCATGCCCCTGAGCTGGATATTACAGCTTAATTTCCTGTTGACATGCGAATCCACAAGTTGGCTACTAGGTTCTGCTAAGAAAAGGAGGATGCTACGAGGATTTAGTTGGCCCTCAGCTTGCAGATTATAGAGTTGAAACTCAAAACACAACCTTCTACACCACCAAAGGTCACTAAATAGAGGAGAGGCATCATTCAATCAGGACGAGAAACAATAGCACGTCCTATGCAGGAGTGCTTCGACGTGTTGGATCAATCTCTTATTACGCTCACGTCACTCCAGCAGGATCCAACATTACAACAGTTGGAAACTGAGGCAAGGGAGCTCCAACAAGCCTATGATAATGTCATAGGGACCACACAGACGGTTGCTATTATGCAGCTCTTCCCCAAAATGAGGGAGGCTCAAGCTCTTAAGTTACAAGCTGACGTTGCTCGGCAGAAAGTAGCAGAGATTAAAGAACGATCTAGCCTTGGCTTGATGAGGCATTCGTGGTTTCCACCACCATTGGTCAAAAGGTTTCCCACATGCAGGCAGCATATGCACCAGGAGAGGCGACTAAAGTAGATACTAATGCATCAATGGCTCACGCAGAACAATTACAATGGATGGCGAAAGAGTTTGTTGCAAGTGTTAAAGAAGCATAGAAATTGTTGCATGACCTTCACACGAAGATTGTTGCACCAGCCGAGTGACTTGGGAGGAGTCACGTTGATTGTGTTGGGGACTTGTTGGGTAGTGGAGGGCCCGCATAACAATTTTTGGGCTCAAAGCCCACAGTTTTGGGTGAAAGTATGGTAAAGACTTCGTGAAGTGCGTGGAGTGTGAATTGTAATGAGTCGAGTCAAAGGGTTGTCCACCCGAGAATAATGTAAAATAATAGGAAGTGAGACGGCCTACCCATGGTCTGCGGACCATGGGAATGTATAAATAGAGCAAGGCTGTAAGGGTAAAAGATAGTTTTAAGTTAAGTTTTTGGTTGAATCTTGATGATTATGGGTTTGTGAAAGCAATATTCTCTGTGTCTATAAGTCCGAGTCAAGGGTGTTGGTAGATAGATAGAGGCTTTGCAACTGTGTGCATAGAGGCCTGGTAGAGTCCACAGCTATGTGCGCGGACACCTGCAACTGAGTGCGCAGGGCGGATCTGGTTCTATTGATGGAAGACATTAATAAAGATAAGTTATTTGCTGAATTATCGTGGATCTATTGTATTTTGGTTTATGCATCTGTTATATGAGTTTGTACCTTTAAATAATTATGATTGTGCGCACTGGGTTTTATTGTTAAATGGTTGCTTAAATACTATAACTAGAATATTAGATCTATAATAATTTCCTTAATAAGAAAATTCACCTGCACGGATCTACGTGGAAGCCTAATAGTAGTACAGAGTGGTGCGAGGCCACAAAATGGTTCACGATCCCTCCAAACCACATCAAGACAACCCAAGGGTGTGGAATCCTAGTTCCAGTACCCTCTCCTACTACCTCGGGTGAGACCTCAGTCTGCACTCTGTGGGCTATTGCTGAAAGAGCTGGTAGTTGCAAGATTTGTTTGGTGAATAACTCTTCTGAACTTGGGTCAGGGTCCAATAAGCTAATAATCAATGCACATAATAATGTACTACTTTTGCTTTGAAGGAGGGTTAATAGGCTCAATGAAGTCCATGCCCCACTTGTCAAATGGCTCAAAAGTCACTTGAGGTTGTAGGGGAATTTCATCTCTTGGAGTACGCTTTCCCATCCTCTGGCACCGATCACACTGACTAATGTATTTTTTCACATCTTGATGAAGAGTAGGCCAATAATAGCCTGCTTGCAACACTTTAAATGTTGTCCTCTTTGCTACAAAGTGACCCCCACAAGGCCCATCATGATAGGTCAGAAGGATGTCAAAAAATTCCTCTTCCCTTACACACCTTCTCAAGATTTGATCTGGGCCAAGTTTGAAAATATTTCCCCCAATCCAGGTGAAGGGGGCGCTTTTCTTGAATATCTTGCTCTTTTCTTTGGAGGGAAAGTTTGGTGGGAACTGTGTTGATACCAAATAGTTTTCTATATCAGCAAACCATGGGGAGAGAACTGAAATAGAAAACAAAAGCTCATCTGGTAACTGATCATCCACCATTCCTTCTTCACCTATAGGCAGATTCATCCTAGATAGAAAGTCTGCAACAACATTTTTCTTACCAAGCTTATCAACAATAGTTAGATCAAACTGTTGTAATAAAAGGAACCATCTTATAATTCCAGCATTCACATCTGGTTTGTTCATTAAATATTTGATTGCAACATGATCAATATGCAAAAATGTTTGATAGCTTGTAATGTAATGCCTAAATTTGTTTAATGAATGCACAACAACAAGGAGTTCCTTTTCGGTCACAATATAGTTTAGCTCAGCCTTTGACAGATTCTTACTGATAAAATAGATGGCATATGGCAATTTCTCCTCTTCCTGACCTAAGGCTGCTCCTATGGCTTTGTGTGAGGCATCAACATGAATATGAAAAGGGAGGGTCCAGTTAGGGCCTCTAAGGATTGGTGCAGTGGTTAACTTACCCTTTAGAATGTCTAAGGCCTCTTGACAGCTCTTTGACCATATAAACTCATAATCTTTTGCCAAAAACCCAAACAAAGGAGACGCCAACTTGTTGAAGTCCTTTATGAACCTTTGGTAGTATCCAACTAACCCTAAGAAACTCGTGACATCTCTCTATTTTTGTGGAGGTGGGACCCTTTGGATGACTATTATTTTGTTTGGGTCCACATGTAGTCCTTGCTGAGATATTTAATGACCTAGCACAGCCCCTTCAGTCATTAAGAATTCACATTTTTCTGGATTGAGAGACAGGTTCATTTCAATGCATTTGTACAATACTTTGCCTAGGTTAGTTAGGGCTTCTTGAAAATCATAGCCATAAGGTGTAAAGTCATCCATATAGATTTCCACATCATCATGTACTAATTCAACAAAAATACTCAAGACTGCTCTCTAGAAAGTGGTTGGAGCATTGCATAGGCCAAAAGGAAGGACCCTATAGGAAAAAGTACCCCAAGGACAAGTGAATGTGGTCCTATACTAGTCTTCTAGGAAGATTTGGATTTGGTTGTACCCATTGAATCCATCTAGGAATGAAAAAAACTTCTTCCCTGCCAGGCCATCTAGCACTTGGTCAATGAAGGGTAGGGGAAAATGATCCGTCTTTGTGGCTTTGTTCAACTCCCTATAATTGACACAAATCCTCCACTTACCATTTTTCTTGGGAACTAACACTAAAGGAGAGACCCACTCACTATCAAAGATAGGGTAAATGAATCCTGCATCTAGCAGTTTTTGCAGTTCCTCTTTGACTATGTCTTTAAGGGCTAGATTCATCCTCCTTTGTCATTGCCTGGCTGGCTTGCAACTTTCTTTGTTGTATATGTGGTGAGTACATACTAAGGATTGTACTCCCTTCATTTTCTTAGTACTCCAAGAGAAGGCTTCTAGGTTTTCTCTCAACATGTTGCATAGCTTTTCCTCTTCTAAGGTAGAAACAGATGGATTAATTTTCAAAGTTTTCTTTGGGCAAAATTCTATGGTTTTGACACAGAGTGGGTTGGAATTAGCCAAGCGTAAGTCAATTGGATGATTTTTCTGGGTTTCCCTTACTTCTTCTTCTAATGGTAGTGAACTAGGAGTTAGACTTTAGAGCAGGTGTTCAATTAAGTCATTCTTATCTTGTTTTCCTCTTCCTATGGTTGCTTCCAAAGCATAAAGTTGTGTAGCATAAACCTCATCTTCTTCCTCCTCCTCCAAACATAAAGGTAAATCGTGCTCTAGGGAAGGTTTAGCAAGAGGGTATAGGACTAACTGTTTGGACATATGCCCATTCTTGATGGTCATATTCCCGGCTCTGCAGCTAATGTAAGCATTAGTTGTGGCCAACCATGGCCTCCCAAGGATGAGAGGGTAACCAAGTAAGCGTATCCTTAGACTGGAGAACTACGAAATCTACAGGGTACTCCCAGAAGTCAATGGAGACCATCACATCCTCCACTATTTCCTTAGGGGTGATTATGGAATGGTCTACAAGTTGCAGAATTGTTGTGTTCTTCCTCAATGACCCTTGGAGGTTGAGCTTGAGCACGGTGTCCTTGGTAATCACATTAATGGCAGCCCCAAGATCAATCGGAGTGTGTGGGACAATGGTGCCATTGATGTGCACATCTACTATAGGGCTTCAAGGGTCCAAATATTTTGGACATATTACCTACACCAGCATTAAGTCAGACAGCTGCCCAATGGCATTAATGGTAGGGTCATCCCTTTTTCTTCTTCCTGGATGCTTGAAGCATTTCTCCTTAATCAACTTATTGTAAATGGGAACATCTTTTATTGCATGGAGAAGGGGGATCTTTACACATAGATTTTCCAATTCTCCCAGAAGTTCAGTTTCTTCTCGAGTGGGATGGAGTGGTTGGGCTAATCTCTCAAGAAAGGGTGGATTTACTATAAGGTTGTTTTCCTCTATTTTTTCCTCAACCTCCCTATGTGGAGAGGGAGGTTGGTTATCATGGATAATTCTCCCAGATCTTAGGTTGATCTCGTGGATTTCTATAGCATAATATGGGTATGTTGTCTCTTCATTGTAGACTTGTTGAGCTTGCTTATTGTTCGGGTTTGGATTTGGTTGGGCAGGCATTTGGGGTTGCTTGGGTGGAGCAGAGTGCAAGAGTTTTGGTTGGGTAGGTTGTGGAGACAATAGGGCTGGAACATTGTAGAATTGGGGCCACCACCCTTGGAGTGGGGTATTCCACTGAGGTTGTGGCTGAACATAAGGTTGAGATGACTATCTAGCTGGCTGGGAATGATACTGAGATGTATAGGACCAAGGAGGGGGTGTAGACCAGGAAGGGTGAGTAGGGGGTCCCTAAGAAGGTATAGTTGTGGTTTGGTTGGGGTTGTAATATGCATGGGATGACCCTTTCATACCTTGTTGGTATGGTCTATGCCTAGGAGGTCTCCTTTGGTTGATGTAGCATAGCTGCTCAGTGACCCCTTCAGCTCCTTCATATACAACTTTGAGTCCAGGTAAAGAAGGGCACATGTCTATGGAGTGGTTTTCTTCACAGACTGAGCAAATCTTAATACATTTCAATGGACATTCGTTCCTAGGATGCCTCCTGGTGCATCTAGGACAAAATATGGCCAAGGCTCTCTCTTCTTCCTCTTGCTTCCTTTTGATGTTCATGGTATCCAATTGCAAGGAAAGGGTTTGCATCATATCACTTTTGGAATCTTCCAACATATTTCTAATTTCACCCTTGATGGATGAGTTGGAGGATGATGTACTGGCCATAAGTTGACTACCCCTATCCTTTTTCCTGGTCGCCCTAGAATGGTTTCTAAAGATAGTATTAATATCCTCATAGGGTAATTGGTAGATTTATCCTCATTCTATCATATTTAAGGTATCCAGAAGATCCTCCCTTACTCCTCTAAGCAGGACCAACTTCAGTGACTCAGGGTCAAGTGTGCACTTGGCCCTTTTGTAACTGAGCTAGAATCTTTCTTCATAGTCTTTTAAGGATTCATCCTAGCTTATGGTCATCCTGAAAATCTCTTCTTTAGTATCCTTTGACCTATAGTAGTCCCTATATTTGTTGTTAAAGTCCTATTGCATATGAGCCCAATTTTTGATACTATCTCCAGGTAAACCCATGAACCAGCGCAATGTTACATCATTGAGGGTAGATGGAAACAATTTTAATTTTTCTTCATCATCTATATAGTCATAGGTTTTTCATATAACAACAAACTCAAATATGAAAGTGTCAAGGTCCTCTGTGGTCAGGCCATGGAAATGAAGTAGAGAAGAGGGGCTTATATTCTTCATCCTAGTGTCCCCATTGGTGTCCTTGATGGGGAAGGCACCCTCAATTCTCTCTCTAATTCCTCTATCATTTCTGTTTTCAGCCATTGGTTGAGTAGGAATGGGTTCTTCCTCTTCTTCTTCCCCTGTAGGTTCCTCAAATATGTAAGGTTTCTCACCTAAAGGGTCTTCCAATTCACCATCACTGAAGAAGAGAGAAGGTTGACTATTGGATGTAGTGGGAGTGTTTGACAAAAATTTCCCCTAATTGTCCCTATTCCTATGAGGCATGAAAGGAAATGTTTCTGGGTTGGTTTTTGTAAGAACTTTTTTTTTTAAGATGGAAAGTACTTTGCAGAAAGGAAATTGTTGATTGAATGAAAAACCACTAACAAGAAAAATTACTTGTTGAATTGAAATTATACTTGCAGAATGGAAAGGAAAGAAAATAATGACAACTGAAAGAAAGGAAGAAACTAGTTAACTTTTGCAGAAATAAAATAATAGAAGAAAATTGGAGACTAGAAATAGAAGAAAGAAGTAATCACATTCTACTTAGACACCTCCCTGACAACAACACCAAAATGTGATGAGCCTAGGTATTGCAACAAGAATGCTACAACTTCCAGGGCTTCCAGCTTTACTTATCAACCCGAGGTGCGTACAAACTTGGAGGTGATAGTGCTATATGCAAAAGTGAAACTGAAGGTCTTGCTTGTTGTCTCTACTCATCTGGAAAGAGACCCTAGGGGTTCCAAGCCACACTTCTATAGGGTCAGAAGAATCTTAATTCTTTGATGGGAGAAGAGCAAATCTATTCTAAGATAGAGCTACTCTACTGCAGTAGTGAAGAAAATAGCATGTAATGCTAAACCACACCATAACCTAACTAACCATCTAAACATCTATGCTAAATAGAATTTCTAAATCAACACTAACCTAATACTATTATCTAAGTCGCAGAGATAAAGAGCATTAAACTATACTAAGGTGTAAGGAAAGGAACTAAACTAAATCTGTCTTCACGCGAAAGAGTAGTCGGAGATCGAAATTGGTGAAAGGAGGACATAAGGACATAGTAGTGCATAGGGACAGTTGGATCGATCAACGAATAGAAGATGGAAAGTGGAGATATTATCGTGGGGGGCTTAAGCGAATAGATGCATGAACAGGTTTAATGAATAGGATGAACGTCGAAGATCTTATCGTGGCCGATTTAGTGAATAGGTGAATGAATAAGGTAACAAAATAGATGAACGATGAAGATCTTATCGCGAAGATTAAGTCAAGAGATGGACAGACATGATTAATTGGAGGATGGACGACGGAGATCATATTGTGGGAAGAAAACGCGTGGAAATGATGGAGTGGGTTTCAGAGGCGGTAAGCAGATTCTCACGCGCCCTCAAGGCTATAGGCTGTATTTCTAAATTTCACATGATTAGCCTAACTAAGTGACACGTAGCATAAGAAAACCACTTTTCTCACATGCTCTCAAGTGGATAACGGTCGTGCAAGAATTTGCGCGAGATTGCATGATAGCTGTTGAATCAGGCTAGATAGATCAATGGTGGAGATCGGCCAAGCTAGTTGGCGATCAGGTGACGCAATAGCTGTCGGATCAAGTGAGGCAGATTGACGGTGGGGGTTTAAGGCGCATAAAGTGTTGAGGTGTTGTGATAGCCGTCAGATCAAGTAAGGCAGATCGATGGTGGGGATTTAAAGCACATAAAGTATGTGGAAGACTTCACGTGGGGTGGCAGTTAGATAAACTAATGAATTAGACGCTGAGGAAACAATACACGAAGAACGTGCTAAAGGAGGTTTCAACTGAAAATGACAGAAAAAACCAGCGAGGGTGAACAAGTAACTGCATCAAACAACAAACTCCATAGCTCATGCGAGAACCAAAAACATGTGTTTTTGGGGTTGTTGTGTTGGCATTATGATTCTGGTTTGGTACTATGGCACAGGTTTTGTACTTGATGGCAACTCACTCAAGTGGGAGATCTCAGTTGAGGCACTCAAAATTATGGAAAATGAGATACCCGCAGGTGATCCTAAGAGAAGCTGCGGACCCGCAGGTACGCCGACCAAGAAGTGCGGACATACACGCAGGTGCTCTGTTCAGAAGGTGTGGACCCCAGTTTCACTCACTCCAATACAGAAAAGCGTGTGCACATGGGAATCTTTATGAATGGTCCATGGTATTTAGCCCGACATATTTGATCCTATGGTTTTGGTCCGTGGTTTTGCATCTAAAAGTATTGATCCAAGGTATTGGGTTCCTAGTATTGAATACCTATGGTTTTGGACCATGGTTTGAGTAAAGGCTTGCCTATAAAAAGGAAAGGAGATCTCTTGGCTATACACATGTGAAATTTGAATATCTTAAGATCTGAAATTTTGGGTGATTGGTTTTAAAAGCTAGATCTAAATCAAGGAGAAAACTCAAGGTGAATCTATTGATAAGTCATGATCTCTCGGGTGCATGAACAGATCTATGGATCTGACTGACTATGGCACATTGGAGGACTGTTAATTTGGCCCTAATCAGAAGTTCACAGGCGATCCACAGCATCAGTGCGGGGATACGCAGCGTAGGAGAAAGCGCAGTGCGGGGGTACGCAGCGCAGAAGAAGGCGCAGTGCGAGGTACGCAGCGCAGAAGAAGGCATAGTGCGGGGGTACGCAGCGAAGCAGAAGGTGCAGTGCGAGGTACGCATCACAGAAGAAGGCACAGTGCGGACGTACGCTGTCAGGCAGACGGTGCAGGTGCGGATCTGAGCAGAAGTACGCAGGACAGAAGAACGAGTGGTGCGGAGATACGCAGAGCAGAAGACTGACCAGTGCGGACATTCGCAGGCCCCTCTTGGTGAAGTTGCGGGCTTATCTTGAAACATTTGTTGGCCGTCTTTTCTCTATTGCTGCAGAGTTCTGGGTTTAGATTTCTGGTATTACTTTTTTGTTAACAGCATTCTGAAGAGTTGGGTGATTCATTGGTTGATTGTATAGGGAGATTGGGTGATTTTCATGTACTTGATGATTATTTGATCTTCTTGGATCCAGTCTGAAAATTTATGAACCGTGGTCCTTAAAGAAGTAAAAGAGCTAAGGGGGTTGTATCTCCCTTCTAGGAGAGACTGGAAAACAAGAGAGAGTTGTAGCTCTCTGCAGGTTGCAGCTTGCGTACTCGTAAAGGACTGCACCAGTACAAAATCCTTGTACAAGAAGTTTCTAATTGAAAGAAGATAGAGACATATTGCAGCAGGTGGTTTTCACCCACATTGGGTTTCCACCTTATATCTGGTGTTCTTTGGTGTGCCTATCTATTTTTCTTTGTTCTTGTTCATTAGTATATGGCACTGACATACAAATTAATGATCAATATCTGAAGAATAAATTAAAGTATAAATCTGGAAGGTATATTGAAAAGAATTTGATAGTACTGATTCACCCCCCCTCTCAGTATTATTTTCAACAATTGGTATCAGAGCATGTTCTTCAGAAGAAGCTTGATCTCTTGAAGAAAGATCTTTCATCATGAGCAACTACGAGAGGGAAGCATCAATCAGGCCACCGATTTTTGATGGGACAAACTCCGTTTATTGGAAGGTAAGAGTTACTGCCTATCTTCAATATCTTGGTACAGAAGTCTGGGATATCATAGATACAGGGTATACTTTTCCATCAGCAACTCCTACAGATCCGACTGAGAA
>APFE031348069.1:0-41333 GCA_000404065.3 Pinus taeda
ATATCTAATTCTAAAACTAACTTGGGATTTAATCTTTCAGTTATGCGATCTAAAATAATTTCTAACAGCAATTGGTAATAAAGATCATTCAATCGCTATGAGAAAAGAATTCAATAAAGATAAACCGTTTCGTATAAAAAGTTAGCCGAAACAATTGTGAAAAGCATATTTCATAATAAGTCACTTATATATTAAGAATAAATAGAATGGCCATCACTGTACAGAAGTGCCAAATGATAATTCAAGCATTCAAGAATTTGTATATAAATAACTGAATGTAAATATCACCTTAACACATAAACAGAAATCGTTAAGAGATAAAAGTACCATTGATAACAAGTTATACTCATGAGCTTCAACAATAATGATTTATCTCCTCTTAATTCAACATCTACTAAGAGTACAAAAGTGCACTTTCAGTAGCAGATATTAAACACAGATATCAATAAATCTTGTTCCATTCATTCATCAAAACCTCCTTGGAGGGTGCAGAAGTGCATGTTCTGAGGAAACGTTTTTGACAAATTTCAGGACCCTTCTCTAAATGCATGAGAAGGCTTGAAATACTACTAGCTAAATCTAAAAATAGTTTATTACAAAAATATAGGAGGAGGTTTAAATGACCGTCCTCATCTAAGGCAACAATAAAGAAAAACTAAAATTAAAACTGAAACTAAAATTGAATTTGGCAATTAACTATCTATGTATCTGTTCTCTGTGGTCGCAAGCATTCAGCATCGGATTCAAGAGAGTTGGTTGGCTGACATCTGACTTTAGTTTCCCTACGAAAACATAATCGGCAAGTGCTGGTGCCATCTTCTCGGCAGAGTTAATGAGGCATTTGAGAGTCATGCATTGATTGTGTGGTTTTACCAAGTATCGCCAATAAGAATCCCAATTCAACTTGGCTAAACTTTTGATAGGATTTGCTCTTTCTTCAGCCTTTTGTCTCCATCTTCTCTGTAGATGATGTGCAAATGATCATAACACTTTAATGATATCTCTGATAAATACCACTGGTTTTTAGCTCGGGTTTTTCCTTTAGCCTTTGGCACTTTTTCCTATAATTTTCCAGGCTTACAGGCGACTAAGTGATTAGAGGCTTTCCTTCTCAAGGCATTTTGCTCGAAGATGCACGATTAGCACTAATCGTGCATTAAAAACTGCCTCTATTTCTTGATTCGGGCTTCCCTGGTGATATTTTTCGCCTCTTGTGCATTTTTGTTAGAGGATATATAAACCTTAAATTTTGTGGAGTGAACGACCCAATGATTCCTTGGCTCTGAGTCTTAAACTATCTATCTATTATATCAGCACTATCCAGTACCCATTTGACCATGTCTGTGTATGGAAGAATCTTTGGCCTCGCCACTATCCGGTGCAAGAATGAGCATGCTAGTTTTGTAATTGATGCCTCAGACGACCCGCGTGAATCTGCAATTTCCGTAACCTTCATTAGTCTGGGATTTTCTTCCTCGAGTAGACTGTACATGCCTTCCCAAGTAGTAACGCCAACGTCTTTGTTACAAGTGGTGTCTGTGTATAAGGGCGTCATTTCTTTGTCTTTAGAACTCAGAGCTTTTCCCTTCTTTCCCATAATATTCTAAACACTACTATATATACCTTTCTGCTTTTCACTCATGCAATTTACATATAAGAAAAGAGTAATGATAAGAAATAAGGTGACGGGAAAGCTTTAAATGCCAAAAACATATAAAATATATCCCCCTATGTGAAATGACCCTTCGATCAAATCAAAACCTTCTTTCATTAATGATCATCAACTAACTCATTAAATTAACATTAATGCGCATAACTGGGCATCGGTTTATAGAAAAACTTTTTTGAACGATGAGCCCTGTAGATCTGCGATAAAGCAATTTTGTGATTTGCTTTGCAATATTGCAGATCACAATATCACTAATCCACTGCATTTGACAATCATCTATTACCATATGTTTATGCAAAATGTGATTTGCGAGACACGTCGTCGCATATCGGCGACTTGAGGTATTTCACTTTAAGTGATACTAGAGGCATATGAAAATTGCGATGCGATGAGTTTCTTCATTATGCGATCTTGCATTGCGATTTCGAAATCTTAGGAGTTTGTGTATAGGATGTTATCCATTACCTTCTTTGCGATGCGATGCTTTATTATTGAGAGAATGGTTTTCTTCGAACTTATCATAAAACTTAAGTCCTTTCGGATTTTTGCGGGTATTCTCCTAAGTTTATGATAGTAAGATTTATTCAAAAAGGGAATACAAGTACTAATTTATTTTTTTAAATTTTTCGATAAAGGGTTCCCACTTATTTAGTATTAGTAATAAAACTAAATAAGAAGGGGGGGTTGTTGTTGGCCACAACAATTGGCGATTCACTTGGAAGAACCAGTTATCTTTGATTTTCTTTTGATTTTCTAAACTTCCAAAATAGAAGGCTTTTTAAGAAAATCAAACTTTATTATAGAAAGATAAAGTACACCATGCTTTTAGCTATTAATAATAGTTTATTTCTTCTATGTTAACATTGATTTTTTATTTCCTAGAGCTAGTCATTGTATTTACATCAACCACTACTTGGTTTGTAAATATAAAAACAAAGTGTTCTCTGTAAATCAGTTTTAAATATGCTCATTTGTCATAGGTAGAGCCTCTGTTGCCAGCAGGCATTTATAGCCTCGACAAGGTTACCTGTTACCTAGCAATTATCTTGTATCCTACTTGGAGAAATATACGATTTTCAAATTGAAATCCATATTCACACTTATTTCTTTTATTTTCTTTAATTCTTAAAGAACAATGCCTTGGTTTGGTAGCCAAATTATGACAATGCCACTCACTTGATTTATAACTTTGCTGAACAAGCTAGCTCATGATGAGACCCCTTGCCTTTCGATTGCAAAAATCTTGAGTCATTGCCTTATTGTGGTATGCAGTTTTGGCAAAGTCAGCAAGCTATAATATCTTATGATCATGATAAGTCAGCTCGTGATGAGACCTCTTATTCTTTAAGTTTAAAGTGTATCACTGGATTATTCCTTGAAGCTTGTAATTCTCTAAGTGGGGAGGAAGTCATTGTTTCCTTAAGAATAGCTATGGACGACAATTTTAGAGTTTTTTGGAAAGAGATTTTCTACAGAGAATCTTCGTTTTGTTATTGATTCTTTTCATTGACTGATATAAAACAAATTCTTGCTAAAGGTTGATTTTTATCAAAATTTGCAAGGTTGAAACTAGTATCATTTTTAGGCTTATAGCCTTTGACTTTATCTTTCAATAATAATGGCTAATTTTCCAAATCAGTTATATTTATACAAGCAGAAAACAAAATCTAAAAGAAACACTTGTCTTTTTCGTGAATTCCAAATGCAACCATTTACAACTGGTTTTATTATCAAAATAAAGGAAAAACTAATTTACAAAAATAGAAGAATGATCTCCTATGGAAAATATTTTATGAGGATTTGTGCATTAACAGGTAAAGATTCTCTTTTTCTTGTTAAATCCTGTAACATAAAAGTAGATGGACCTATGATTTCTGTAATTTGGAAAGGGCCAAGCCACATTCGTTGGAATTTTGTATGTTTGGATTTTTCTTTGTGAGCCTTGTCCCATTTTAAAACTAGATCTCCAATCTGAAAGTCCTTTCTGGATACCATGTTTGAATCAAAAGAAGCTTTTATTAATGCTTGGTGATGAGCATTGTTAGAGTTGGTCTGGTCAGTCCTCTGTCAAAGATCAAAACTCTTTATGCATTTCATTTCTAGGTGTCCCGCTCCATTCACCCAGCAGCATTCCACTAGGTGCATGCCATAATCTGATGGAGAAGGTCATGGTAGTCATTTCTCCTCATGTCTGGCTCCTGTTGGCTCAGGTCTTTTGTCAATAATCATCAAAGTCCATGACAGTCAAGGTCTAGTCCTTTAAAGGACAAAACTCATTTTCTATGTCTAGGTCTAGGGATTCATCAATTTGGTCTTTGAACATGTCCAGTAAAGCCATGCAAGCCAGAGTGAGGCCCTTACACAGTTATGGCTCAGAGAGCTTCATCGTCATGTGGATAGAATTCGACTCTTCTTCAAAACTTTGTTTTGAAGAAAAGTCAAACAGTGTCATTTATGACAAAATTTTCAAAAAAGTCGCCAGTTGATTTCTTCAAATGCAGTCATGGTTTTTGTGGCCAAATGTCCTGTCGTGCAATCCCTGCAAAGAGTGCCGAAAATTTCATCATTTGAGATAAAATTTCAAAGGGAAAGTGAAAATCAGTGTGTTTTAAAGTCAGTGAAAAAGTCCCTAAACATAACATTAGAAAAATGGGTTTTTGAAGAGGCAAAAATTTAACCCATCACTTCCAAAGCTATATATACAAGTTTTCATCAAAATCAAAGGCATTGAGCTAATCCAAGCCTTGGATAAACGTTGCAAAAGGTGTGAGTGTGCATTGTGAGTGTTTGAGGGAGTTGGAGGCGGTTTCAAGCAGCGCGGCGCATATACCAAGGAGTGCAGCGCACACAGAGCCTGCCCGCAGTTCAAACCTTACACAGGCATGGCGTATACCTAGGGCGCGGCGCACACAGACCAAGGGCTGAAATAAGTGCCAAATCACTAAAATTTTTTGTGAATGCTATCAAATTGAAAGGTAGGCTTTATAACATCACTTTCTCATCAAATTTTATCAATGATATGATGGTTTATACCGATGTTTGAATGCAACCAAATGCATAAAATCAACCATAAGAAATCACCAAAAACCATGAATGGCTAGGGTTGCTAAAGTGAGTTGTTAGTGCCAAGGTTCCATTCCACCCATCATTTTCCCCTAACCTACCATTTTTCCCATGCTCCCTTTATCATTTTTCCTAAAATCCCTGCCTTAAACTACTACCAAACCCTCTCCCCTATCCCTCCACTATTTGGTCAACATGACACCCCAAACCCTATCCTATAAAAATACCCAAACTCCTCCCATATCCCTAACAAATTTCTCCCTATAACCCCTATTTCCATTACATCATTACCTTCCTAATACTCCCTGTTTCATTGTTCCCCTTGGTGACAGATATCGCAAAGGCACCCAGCCTCACACCATCATCAAAGGGCAGCGTAATCACAGTCTACACTGCAATCATGACATCACAACATTCGTCAGAGTATGAGATGGAGACACAAAGTGACTCATCCTTAGAAGAGCAGGCTCCCAGGAGACACCACAAGAGTGGCAAACATGTCAGGGATGAGCCAACTACCCTCACTGAATTACAAGCATGCCCTCTTGCCATGTCATGTTTCCAGCACCTAGCATGTTTTGAATTTTTTCAAAGGGTGGCAAATGTTAGAGTCCATCATGAGTTGGCCCGTCTATTTGTGCTTCATCTACATGTAGGTCAGTCTATCTTGCCCGGGGTCACTTTCACGTTGACACCCAAAGCTATATCAGTGGCAACATGTATACCAAATATTGGAGAATAGTGGCATAAGAAGAAGAAGGTGGATAGGCAACACTATGAGCCTTACATCAAGGCCAGATTCTTGATTCAGCTCAGAAGAGTCTTTCCCTTCAGATACTTGAAAGATGAGTATGCTCCACTCATGAGATTGATCATGAAATACTTCAACTGTGAGGGGAGGTTCTCTCGACTATATGCCTATCATGTCCAGTTGCTCATGCACTTCACCAGGGTGAGGATGATGAACCTCCCGTTTTTCATATGCAGGAACATAGAGAGGATGAACACCTTCACGCTGCATAAGACCCCTCATCAGCAGCTCAATAGCGTGTATCACTTTTCTCTTACACGGATTTTGGTAGATCATCAGTTGGGATTGTAGGGCATTGCTTGGGAGGACTTCATCTCCCGTGACTTCTTCAACACATCACAGGTACTATTAGAGCTAGAGCAGGAGATGGGTGGTCCTTCTCGTCAGCATGAGAAACATGAGACCACTACCATGCCAGTTTTTGTTACATATCAGAGAGGCAGTAGGCACTTGTTTGCAGCAGCAAAGCGAGTGTTATCTCCACCCAATGTGGAAGGGGCCTCACTTCCAGCATCAACAACACAGGTACTGGACAAGGGCAAGAAGCCTGTGCATGATGAGGGGCCATCAGGTGTACAGGAGACTGATGTCATCCTCATTCAGGATGATGAGGCAGAGGCGGAGAATGCCCAACTTAGGATGACCATTCAGGAGCAGGACATGGAGATCCAAGACTTGATACTCAATGTGGAGAGGGCCAGAAGGATCATCAAGTATCTGGAGCAGAGGAACAAGCAGCTTGAGGACCAGTAGGCAATCATGGAGCTGTAAAGCATCCGTGAGAATCGACAAGATGCCCAACAAAGGAGGATTGAGCTCACTACCTTGGAGCAAGAGATCAACAACGACCGTGAGTCATGGCTAGAGCGGATCAATATCCACTTGGAGAGACTACTGGAGAAGGCCAACAGAGACAAAACCATACTGAGGAGGATGGCTTGTCATTATAGGGCACGGAACATGAGTGCAAAGGCCCGGATAAGGAGCTTGAAGGCCAAATTGAGCAGAGCAACAAAAGAGAAAAAGAGCATGATCGGCTTCGAATCTTGGCTGAAACTTTTGTGGCCCAGCATAGTGCCTCCTAGAGAACCTCCAGCCCAAATTTTCAAGAACTTTGTGACAATTTTGGTCACATTGAAATTTTTTGGCACAAACACAGGTTTTTTCTCTTGGGAGCTCCAAATGAGAAATGGTTTGCATTTTTGGATTCAACATGCAAAATCACGACTACTGGCACTTGGGCAAGAAATTTGGGCATGGTTTGAGTCTCCAGGAGATCAAAAACACCCAAAAAATGGCCTCACTGCCCCTATTTTGACACACAGGAACAGTCTTGGGAGAATGAAGATTTGGATGGGAAAATGAGCTCCAAATTCAAACATTCCACTTGGGTTGGAAAGTAGACAGGATAGGATTTCTAACAAGCATACTTGAGCACATTTTGGGCTCCTGAAAGTGCCTCAAAACAGGCCTCAAAGTGGCACGACGCATACAAAAAAGGGCGCAGCGCATATAGGAAAAAAGGCCCAAATTGCCTCTGTTTCGCGAAATTTCAATTCTCTCCAAAGTGGGTCCTCTAATCTACACTTCACTGTTTTGGCACCAAAGGCGTCATTTAAAGTATTTTCACTCTAGATGGGCATCTATCCAAGTGGTAAAGGAAGGCAAAGTGTCACCCAAGCCATTTGTCATGTTTGTGGTGCTGCACCTGTAGCTGATGTTTGGCTCGCCACCTTCATTTCGTAATGATTCGAGTAACAACCCAACCCTTGGGCGTTCTATCTCTTCATGGCACATTCTATATATTGTATGCAAACTATTTGCAAAGGGTTGGTTGGCCTGTAAATTCTGGGAGACTGTGGGAAAGAAACTCTGTTTCTGCATTGTATATTTTTTACAGAGGGTTAATGAAAGGCAGTGGCTCTGTTTCATGAGATTCATGTGGTTGTGAGTGTAGCAAATGTGTCTCTTATGTTTCATATGTATCTTGTTATGTTTCATATTTCATTTCATATTCATTTCTAGTGAAGTTTTATAAGTTAGCTAAGATAGAATTCAATTTTATTGCTCTTCATGTGGGAAAATTTCATGTTCAGTGTTCATATTTATGTTGAAAAGGATTCATGTTGTCCATGCCCTTTTCACCCTCTTAATCAATATCTCCATTCCACACTATCTTAAACTAAATTGCTAGGCTTTCTGCCTATCTTGCCTCACGAAGTAATCCGTGCCTTTGTATTAAGTTCTATGTTCATTGAGGTCCACTGGTCCCATACCATCCTAGAAACACAGTCATTCATAAAAATTACTTCTTGTATCCATCTTCACTTACTAGCCTAATATAAATAGTTCACTGTAAGTCATCTCAGGCCTTTTCATTTATCTATTCACTGAGTGTGACTCGGAGAGAGCCCTCTCCTGTTCTGGTAGGGCTAGCTACCAGACATAGTGTGGTTTGTGGTTACCCTGAACTTTGCCTTCTTTTAGCCTAAGGCGGATTTAGGTGCTAACATAGTGGCGACTCCACTGGAAAAGAAATCAATCCCCTTGCTTCTTAATAATTCTAAGCTTTCGAATGATAAGTTTAGGATTTGATAGGCTGAGTAAAGTTGGTTGTGTCCTTTGATTTTTCTCAATAGCACATTGGCTTCTAGAAGATACACCAGAGCTAATCCCGATCCTGACCCTCCGCACATCTACGAAAATCCCAATTTGATTTCAACAATTCGTCGTCAAGAAAGCTCTATATCGCCCGTGATAAAATCTCATTCATGCTCGGACATTTTTGAGTATATCGAAGAGCTAGAGTTTGATGAGCAGTTTGAATTATCGTTGTTCGAAACCAAGTCCGAAAGAGCGGTTGACTCTATTGTCCACAATCCACAGTTTCTTGTAGACTTGGAGACAGAAAGGGCTAACCAATCGATTGATAACTACATAGTAGCTCAGCTTCAAACTCCAATTGCTATCCCCTTAAAAACTGTGCACACTCCTCCAACACCTCCGAGGACAAATCCACCAAGAGTGATGGTTGCCCATTTTGCACCTCTTGTTTTGCCTCAAGTTTTAGATGATATGCCCATAGATTACCAAAGCAAAATCCCATTTTTTGATGGCACTCCTAATGGCATTACTACTCAGCAACATGTGGATAGAATGGCAGACTTCTATGAACTTCATGAGATTGATGCAGAGAACGTGGCAATGAGACTTTTTGTAAAGACATTTGCAGGTGAAGTGAGGAAATGGTTTAGAGGTTTTCCGGCTGCTCGTATTGCTACCTTGGCTGAATTACAAAGACAATTTTTAAACCGCTGGGAAGTGAAAAATAATCCTCTTCAAATTCTAGCCGAATATGGTAAAATCAAGAGAAACGCTGGTGAGTCGGTCCAAGATTATTGCATTAGATTCAATACAATTTATAATGAAATTCCAGATCATCTAAGGCCACCTGTGGGATTAGCCATGTTGAAGTTCCCGGATGGTTTTAATGCTGACATGGCTTATCAATTGAGAGAAAGAGAATCGTCCACAATGGAAGACATGCAGAAGATAGCAGTCAGCGTTGAAGCAAATCTGCTAACCAAGAGAGCTACAGCAAAGGCAGAGAAGAAGGTCACTGCAAAGGAAGAATCTTCCTCGGTAGATCAGCTACTTCGGAAGGTAGAGCAGATGCTTGAAAGAGTGAAACTTGACAAACCGGAGCCACAATTTAGAAATCCTAACTTTCGTGGTTAGCAACAACCACAGTATAGAATAAGACAGCGAGATTAGCGAGCCCAAGAGTAGACTGCACAACAGCCAGTACAAAAACCTTTGTAGCAAAATTTCGTGCATGGACCAGAATCAGATGAGAACGGGAATGTAATAGGCGAATAAAATCACCTCTTTACTTCGGATGATTTTCCTATTTATCTCACTGAGGAGGAGGAGTATGCAGAGAGTTCAACTGCACACAAAGACGTAGATTTCATTCTAGCAAGTGACAGCATCTTAGAGGAAGAATCAGATGAATACCAAAGAGGCTACATGAATGCTTTGTCCTTCCAATAGCAGCGATATTCACTTAGAAACAGAGATGTGCCGGTCAAACCTATTCAGAAAAATAAGGATGTTGAAGCATCAAAGAATGATTCAGCAGTTACACAAAGGAAAGGAAAGGAGGCGGTTGATCTGGAGAGTAGCAAATCACCATCAGCAAAACAATCACATCAGCAAGTTGCATCGAAAGAAAAGGAAAGGAAAGAAATCCCAGTCAAAGAGGTAGAAAAGATTCCCACTTTCAATTTAGAGAATGAGATTTCTAAATTGAAGATATCCATCCCCTTGACTGAAATAATGAAGAACGACAGTTATAAAGGACAAGTATCTAAAATGTTGAATTTGGACCCAATGTACAACATGGTGAATGTCGAAGATGATCAACCTAAAATGATTTTTGGGCCAACATTAAATGGTGAGTCTCCTGATAGTGATGTGCCACCTTTTCACATCAGTTTAAGGTTGCATGATTTTGTGTTACATAACGCCATGTTCGTTTCTAGAGTTTCTCACAATCTCATGCCCAAGGCAATCATGGATAAGCTTGGTCTGGACATCACTCGACAATATCATGATCTCTATTCATTTGATTCAATCAGAGTAAGATGTATAGGTCTCATCAAAGACTTGGTTGTGAGTTTGGATTAGCTCTCGATGAAGAATGTTGTGATGGATGTTGTGGTAGTAGACATTCCTCCAAGGTTTGGCATGCTTCTTTCCAGGTCTTGGGTAGAAAAACTGAAAGGGACACTACAGCTAGATTTCTCCTATGCAACGATTCCAATGTTTGGAAAAATGAGGAAATTGTATCGGGAACAAAAAATGAAGTACATGATAACAAGCAAGGAGAAACCAATAAATCATCCAATTAACTATGTACATACATATTTAGAGTCTTTTGTTTTGTATTCAGATAGTTTAAATGATATAGATAGTCAGTTAGTAGAAGCAGATGATATCTCGGAAATAACAGAAAATTTGATAGAAGTTTTGAAGAAAGAAGAACAAGAACAGCAGAAATTTGGTCAATTAGCTGAAAGTAATGGACAGCAAGCAGACAAGGCACAACAAACAGATTTCCAGCACTTGCAAGAGGAGGAATAAGGTTTGTGGACCATGGATTTCGATGGAGCAGTGGGAAATGATGGTGTTGGAATCAGAATTTGGGTACGCAGTCCTTTCTCCGCCCCAAACAATTTCCCTAGTAACGTGCAGGTATGCTCTTACAAGTTGGATTTTGAGTGTTCAAATAATGAAGCTGAGTATGAAGCTCTGATTTCTGGCCTAAAGATTCTAAGAAAGATGAATGCTAAGAGGATTTCAGTATATGGCGACTCTGAATTGGTTATCAAGCAGGTCAGAGGCGAATATCAACCAAAGCATCCCAGGATGCGGGCCTACCGTAATGTAGTCCTAGACATTTTGAAATTATTTTCATAATACACCTTAACATGTGTGCCTTGTATACAAAATAGTATTGCTGATTCTCTTGCCAAGGCAGTGAGTAGTTTGAAGATCCCTATGAACTCTAGCAACAAATTCGAAATCCATGTCAAGCATCGTCCAACCATTCCAGACAATCAGAGATATTGGAAAGTATTCCAAGATGATTAAGAGATTGATGATTTTCTGCAAAACAAAGGCAAGTTCAAAGAGACCTCAATTGATGAAGAAAATGACTATGGTAAAGGTAATGGTATAGATGAGGTGTAGATTAATGAAATGGACGTGTTGTAGCTGAAGAATAACGTCATTCCCAAAGGCTTGATACCTCTAGAAGAAATCTTTGATCAAGATGATGTAGCCCGCAAGCCAACATTGCAGCCAACAGAGAAGGGTGTGGAAGAGGTCAATATCGGGACAGTTGCAAATCCTAAATTGGTAAAATTGTCCAAAGCATTGCCGCCAAAGATCAAGGACAAATATATCAGTTTGATGTCTTCATTTGCAGATGTGTTTGCTTGGGACTATTCTGACTTAAAGACATATGACACCAATATAATTCAGCACACTATACCCATCAAGCCCAATAAAAAACCATTCAGATAGAAGTTGAGAAGGCTAAATCCAAAGTTGCTGCCATCTATTGAAAAGGAGATCAATAGGTTGTACAAATCAGGGATCATTGTGCCAATCAGATTTTTAGATTGGATCTCTAACTTGGTGCCCATAAGGAAGAAGATAGGTGAGATTCGCTTATGCATTGATTTCATAAATCTCAACAAAGTTTCATTGAAGGATAACTATCCACTGCCCAAAATGGACCATATACTTTAGCGAGTAGTGGGAGCATCTCGTATGTCACTACTTGATGGTTATTCCGGATATAACCAAATTTTTGTCCATGAGGATGACCTAGACAAGATAGCGTTCACCACTCCATGGGGAACTTTTCATTACGCTAAAATTCCTTTCGGTTTGAAGAATGCGGGTGCGACATTTCAACGTGCAATGGACTTGGCTTTTGCAAATGAGAAGGATGTCTTTTTGGTGGTGTATTTGGATGATTTGATGGTGTTTTCCAAATCTGATGAAAAGCACATGTAACATCTTAAAACCGTCTTCCTAAAGTGTAGAAAATATGGCTTGTTGTTGAATCCAAAGAAGAGCTTGTTTGCCATGGAAGAAGGCAAACTACTTGGAAACATTATCTCAAAAGATGGCATCCGTATTGACCCAGCACATGTGTAAGAAATTCAGAAAATCAATTTGCCTCGGAATAAAAAAGAGATACAATCATTCAATGGTAAGATGAATTTCCTACGCTGCTTTGTACCCAATCTTGCCGAGCACCTAAGAGAGATGACAAACATGCTTAAGAAGGACGACCAAGTGAAATGGACGGAGGAGGCTATAAAATCTTTCAAATTGTTCAAATTGGCTCTTTCCTCAGCTCCAGTTCTAGTCAGCCTGGACTACACTCAAGATTTCATATTGTTTTCATTTGCTTCGGAGCATACTATGGCAGCGGTGTTATTACAAAAAATAGATGATCATGAAAGACCCATTGCATTTTTCAGTAGAGCTATAAGAGACGTAGCTTTAAAGTACAACATCATTGAGAAGCAAGCCCTTGCACTTGTGAAGGCATTGAAGGATTTCTGGGTGTATATTCTACATTCTCACATTCTAGCCTATGTTCCTAATGCTGTCGTAAAAGAAGTTTTAGTGCAAACCGATCCGGAAGGAAGAAGAGGCAAGTGGATTGCAGCCTTGCTGGAATATGATGTGGAAATAAAGCCCACAAAGCTGGTGAAAGGGACAGGGATTGGCGAAGCTAATGGCTGAATCAAACTTGCATGCCTTGGACATAAATCTGATCGCTGCTATGTCCGATGAGAATGAGGAAGAATCGTCAATTCAGGTATTTGAAATGTTTTCTCTTTCTCCATGGTATTCAGATATCATATATGTTCTCAAAAATTTATCACCACCACGCGGCATGACTAGAAACAAAGCGAGAACACTCAAGTTGAAGGCTGCCAAGTTTTGCATTCTTAATTCTACACTATATTGGAAAGATCTCAGTGGCATCTTGTTAAATTGTTTGGTGGAAAAGGAAGCGAAGAAAGTCATGGAGGACTGCCAGCAAGGAGACTGTGGTGGTCACCTTTTTTGGAAGTCAACAGTAAACAAAATTTTGAGAGCAGGGTACTATTGGCTAACATTGTTTTCTGATGTATATAAGATGGTCAAGCGCTGTCATAAGTGTCATATTTTCGAAGGAAAGCGGAAGTTACAGCCTTTACCACTCAAGCTCATAGAGGTGAGTGCCCCTTTCTAGCAATGGGGATTGGATTTCATTGGTGAAATTCATCCCGCTTTTTCCGGACAGCATAGATGGATCCTCACAGCCACAGATTACTTCACGAAATGGATTGAGGCAATTCCCACCAGAAAAGCTACAGATGCAGTAATCATTTCATTCCTTGAAAATAACATCTTGTCTTGCTTTGGTTGCCCAAATAAGCTAATCATTGATAACGCAACAACTTTCAAATCAAAAAGGATGGTAGAGTTTTTTCATAAATATCACATCATTTTGGGTCACTCAACTGCCTATCATCTGTAAGGCAATGGATTGGCAGAATCCTCGAACAAATCATTGGTCAACATAATCAAGAAGCTGCTGGAAATAAATAAGAAGAGTTGGCATAAGAGGTTGGTCAATGCACTATGGGCAGATCGGGTCAATAAGAAGAAATCCATAGGTATGTCACGATTTGAGCTTGTTTATGGAGTTGATACAGTATTCCCTACCTCTCTCACCGCCCCGGTAGTCAAACTTCTTCAGGAGGCCGACAGTGAAGAAGATCCCATGCAGAGAAAGTTGAATCAAATGGTCCACTTGCAACAGACTAGAGAAGAAGTTTTCAAGAACACATCCAAATTGCAGGAGAAAATCAAGAAAATCTATAACAGAAAGACAAAGGTGGAAAAATTTCAGGTGGACGATGTGGTGCTGAAATGGGATGCAAGGAATGAGGAGAAAGTAAGCACGGTAAGTTCGAGAACCTCTAGAAAGGTCCTTTCAAGATTGCAGCATATCGGGGGCAGAATGCCTTTCTTCTGAAGGAAATGAACGGGGAATATTGTCCAGGAGGGCCGATCAATGGTCGAATGCTCAAGTGGTACCATTTCTAATTTGTTAACATTGCTTCCACTGTCACTGTAAATACCATTTTATTTCAGTTTAGTTAGAGTTGGTTAAGTTAGCCTTTAAGTCATTTCAATGTCAAGTTTGAGTCAGTTTTTTGGTCTTTTCAGTTTCATAAATGAGTCAGAGTCCTGTATTATTTGTCAAAATGATGACTCCATAGCCCAATGGATGAAGGCACTTTCTAGCTCTTCCAGAGATTTGTTGTTCTTGGCACCTTCGAGGAGCTACCATCCCCCATTGGAGCCAATGTTAAAGTCGGTCTGGTCAGTCCTCCATTAGAGATCAAAACTCTTTATGCATTTCATTTTTAGGTGTCCTGCTCCATTCACCCAGTAGAATTCCGCTAGGGGCATGCCATAATCTGACGGAGAAGGTCATGGTAGTCATTTCCCCTCATGTCTGGCTCCTGCTGACTCAGGTCTTTTGTCAATAATCATCAAAGTCCATGACAATCAAGGTCTGGTCCTTTAAAGGACAAAACTCATTTTCTATGTCTAGGTCTAGGGATTCATCAATTTTTTCTTTGAACATGTCCAGTAAAGCCATGCAGGCCAGAGTGAGGCCCTTACACAGTTATGGTTCAGAGAGCTTCATTGTCATGTGGATAGACTTCGACTATTCTTCAAAACACTATTTTGAAGAAAAGTCAAACAGTGTCATTTCTGACAAAATTTTCAAAAAAGTCGTCAGTTGATTTCTTCAGATGCAGTCATGGTTTCCATGGCCAAATTTTTTGTCGTGCAATCCCTGCAAAGAGTGCTGAAAATTTCATCATTTGAGCTAAAATTTCAAAGGGAAAGTGAAAATCAGTGTGTTTTAAAGTCAGTGAAAAAGTGCCAAAACATAACATTAGAAAAATGGGTTTTTGAAGAGGCAAAAATTTAACCCATCACTTCCCAAGCTATATATAAAAGTTTTCATCAAAATCAAAGGCATTGAGCTAATCCAAGCCTTGGAGAAACGTTGCAAAAGGTGTGAGTGTGCATTGTGAGTGTTTGAGGGAGTTGGAGGCGGTTTCAAGCAGCGCAGTGCATATACCGAGGAGCGTGGTGCACACAGAGGGCACGACGCACATAGAGTCTGCCCGCAGTTCAAACCTTACACAGGCGCGGCGCATACCCAGGGCACGGCGCACTGGGCTTTGCGTGCGGCGCACATAGACCAAGGGACGAAACAAGTTCCAAATCACTCCAAATTTTTGTGAATGCTATCAAATTGAAAGGTAGGCTTTATAACATCGCTTGTTCATCAAAGTTTATCAATGATATGATGGTTTATACTGATGTTTGAATGCAACCAAATGAATAAAATCAACCATAAGAAATAACCAAAAACCATGAATGGCTAGGGTTGCTAAAGTGAGTTGTTAGTGCCAAGATTCGATTCCACTCATCATTTTCCCCTCACCTACCATTTTTTCCATCCTCCCTTTATCAGTTTTCCTAAAATCCCTGCCCTAAACTACTACCAAACCCTCTCCCCTATCCTTCCACTATTTGGTCAACATGACACCCCAAACCCTACCCTATCAAAATACCCAAACTCCTCCCATATCCCTAACAAATTTCTCCCTATAACCCCTTTTCCCATTACATCACTCCCTTCCTAATACTCCCTGTTTCATTGTTCCCCTTGGTGACAGATATCACAAAGGCGCCCAACCTCACACCAGCATCAAAGGGCAGCCTAATCACAATCCACACTGCAGTCATGACATCACAACATTCGTCAGAGTATGAGATGGAGACACAAAGTGACTCATCATCAGAAGAGCAGGCTCCCAAGGGACACCACAAGAGTGGCAAACATGTCAGGGATGAGCCCACTACCCTCACTGAATTACAAGCATGCCCTCTTGCCATGTCATGTTTCTAGCACCTAGCATGTTTTGAATTTTGTCAAAGGGTGGAAAATGTTAGAGTTCATCATGAGTTGGCCCATCTATTTGTGCTTCATCTACATGGAGGTCAGTCTATCTTAGTCGGGGTCACTTTCACATTGACACCCGAAGCTATATCCGTGGCAACAGGTATACCAAATGTTGGAGAATAGTGGCATAAGAAGAAGAAGGTGGATAGGAAACACTATGAGCCTTACATCAAGGCCATATACTTGAGTCAGCTCACAAGAGTCTTTCCCTTCAGATACTTGAAATATGAGTATGCTCCACTCATGATTGATCATGAAATACTTTAGCTATGAGGGGAGGTTCTCTTGACTATATGCCTATCATATCCAATTGCTCATGCACTTCACCAGGGTGAGGATGATGAACCTCCCGTTTTTCATATGTAGGAACATAGAGAGGATGAACACCTTCATGCTGCATAAGACCCCTCAACAGCAGCTTAACAGTGTGTATCACTTTGCTCTTATCCGGATTTTGGTAGATCAACAGTTGGGATTGTAGGGAATTGGTTGGGAGGACTTCATCTCCCATGACTTCTTCAACACATCACAGGTACTATCAGAGCCAGAGTAGGAGATGGGCAGTCCTTCTCATCAGCATGAGAACCATGAGACCACTACCATGCCAGTTTTTGTTACATATCAGAGAGGTTGTAGGCACTTGTTTGCAGTAGTAAAGCGAGTGTTATCTCCACCCAGGGTGGAAGGGGCCTTTCTTCCGGCATCAACAACATAGGTACTGGACAAGGGCAAGAAGCCCGTGCATGATGAGGGGCCCACAGGTGTAAAAGAGACCGATGTCATCCTCATTCAAGATGATGACGCAAAGGCGAAGAATTCCCAACTTAGGATGACCATTCAAGAGTAGGACACGGAGATCCAAGACTTGATACTCAATGTGGAGAGGGCTAGATGGATCATCAAGTATCTGGAGCAAAGGAACAAGTAGCTTGAGGACCAGCAGGCAATCATGGAGCTGCAAAGCATCCGTGAGAATCGACAAGCTGCCCAACAAAGGAGGATCGAGCTCATTACCTTGGAGCAAGAGATCAACAACAACCGTGAGTCATGGCTAGAGCAGGTCAATATCCACCTGGAGAGACTACTAGAGAAGGCCAACAGAGACAAAACCATACTGAGGAGGATGACTTGTCATTACAGGGCATGGAACATGAGTGAAAAGGCCCGGATAAGGAGCTTGAAGGCCAAATTGAGCAGAGCAACAAAAGAGGCAAAAGAGCATGTTCGGCTTTGAATCTTGGCTGAAGCTTCTGTGGCCCAGTATAGTGCCTCTTAGAGAACCTCCAGCCCATATTTCAAGAAATTTGTGACAATTTTGGTCACATGGATTTTTTTTGGATTCAGCATGCAAAACCACGACTACTGGCACTTGGACAAGAAATTTGGGCATGATTTGAGTCTCCAGGAGGTCAAAAACACCCAAAAAATGGCCTCACTGCCCCTATTTTGACACACAGGAAGCAGTCTTGGGAGAATTAAGATTTGGAGGGGGAAATGAGCTCCAAATTCAAAAATTATACTTGGGTTAGAAAGTATACAGGATAGGCTTTCCAACAAGAACACTTGGGCACATTTTGGACTCTTGCAAGTGCCTCAAAACGGGCCTCAAAGTGGCGCGGTGCATACCGAAAAGGGCACGACGCATATACGAAAAAAGGCCCAAATTGCCTCTGTTTCGCGAAATTTCAATTTGCGACTTCTCCATAGTGGGCCCTCTCATCTACACCTCACTTTTTCAGCACCAAAGGCGGCATTTAAAGTATTTTCACTCTATATGGGCATCTATCCAAGTGCCAAAGGAAGGCAAAGGGTCACCTAAGCCATTTGTCATGTTTGTGGCGCTGCACCTGTAGTTGATGTTTGGCTCTCCACCTTCATTTTGTAATGATTTGAGTAACTCCCAAACCCTTGGGCATTCTATCTCTTCATGGCACATTCTATATATTGTATGCAAACTATTTGCAAAGGGTTGGTTGGCCTGTAACTTCTGGGAGACTGTGGGAAAGAAACTCTATTTTTGCATTGTATATTTTTTACAGAGGGTTAATGAAAGGCAGTGGCTCTGTTTCATGAGATTCATGTGGTTGTGAATGTAGCAAATGTGTCTCTTATGTTTCATATGTATCTTTTTATGTTTCATAGTTCATTTCATATTAATTTCCAGTGAAGTTTTCTAAGTTAGCTAAGGTAGAATTCAATTTTATTGCTCTGCCTATGGGAAAATTTCATGTTCAGTGTTCATTCTTCTATTGAAAAGGATTCATGTTGTCCATGCCCTTTTCACCCTCTTAATCAATCTCTCCATTCCGCACTGTCTTAAACTAAATTGCTAGGCTTTCCACCTATCTTTCCTCACGAGGTAATCTGTGCCTTTGTATTAAGTTCTCTGTTCATTGAGGTCCATTGGTCCCATACCATCCCAAAAACACAGTCATTCATAAAAAATACTTCTTGTATCCATCTTCACTTACTAGCCTAAGATAAATAGTTCATTGTAAGTCATCTCAGGCCTTTTTGTTTATCTATTCACTGAGTGTGATTCGAAGAGAGCCCTCTCCTGTTCTGGTAGGGCTAGCTACCAGACTGAGCGTGGTTTGTGGTTACCCTGAACTTTGCCTCCTTTTAGCCTAAGGCAGATTTAGGTGCTAACAAGCATGAGTTATTTTAGCCTATTTTCATTGCTCTTCTAGCTTAAGGATTTGCAGGTGCCTTAGTTGTAAGGAAGAAGTTGGTGTTTCATCAATAAATTGTACTAAGGCCAAAGAGGGAATCGCTACATGAGTTGGAAGGACCACTTCTTTCCCATAAACTAAATTAAAGGGAGAAGTGCGAATGGAGGCTTTATGCGTTATTCGGTCTGTCCATAGAGCATATATTAAAGATTTTTTCCAATTATTATGATTTTGATAGATGGTTCGCTTAATGATTCTAATTATGTTTTTATTCGTTGATTCAGCTAACTCGTTCCCTTGTGGGTAATAATTGGCAGATTATTTGAGCTTAAAACCTCTTTTGAGCGCAAATTCAATCATAGCATTACCAGAAAAATACGATGCATTATCAAACATTAAAGCAAGTGGTAAACCAAACCTGGTGATTATGAATTGATCTATGAAATCAATAATGTGTTTGGCATTAGTTGTTTTGAGAGGAACTACTTCTACCCATTTAGTAAAATAATCTGTAGCTATAAGGATATACCTATGTTGTTTAGAAGAGTGAGGAATGATCTCATCTATTATATCCAATCCCCATTGATCAAAAGGTTGATCGATATTGACCCGTTACAAAGGGAACGATGGTTTCTTTTGTCTTCCAGCAGTAGTTTGACAAACTTGAAATTTCCTTACGTAGCTATGTGCGTCTTTGAATAATGTAGGCCAATAGTACCCTGCAAACAAGATTTTATGTGTTGTAGCATCTCTAGCATAATGTCCACCTGCTAGTCCATCATGGAGTTCCTGCAACACCTTTTCAACTTTAGATTTCTTGAGACATAGAAGGTGAGCACAATCATAATTCATCCTAAAAAGTACATCATTCACGAGTTGATATTGCTTAGCCTTCAATCCTAGGGCTCTTTTCTTTATATAATCTAGGTTTGAAGGAGCATATCCGTTCTTTAGATAAAATATGATATCAGCATATAATTATTCAATATCGTTTAGGCTTACTCATACATTTGTACTTCTAAAGATGGTATTTCGGAAATAAGCGATGCTCCAGCCAACATTTTGCAAAAGCCTTGACCTTTTACAATATTTGCTGGTTTAATTTTAGCACCGTATTCTTGTAAGGCAGTAACCTAATTGGCTCTTTTCTCACCCATGTCTTTCTATACTAAGAGATTTCTTACTACTAGAAACGGTACTATGATTTTTGTATGGGTTTTAAGTAGGAAGGGTTTGAAATGTTTGATTGCTTTGAAAACCGCATAAGCTTGTTTCTCGACGTCAGAATAATTCAATTCAGCCCCTTGCAAATTTGAACTGAAAAATGCAATTGGGGCTTCTGCCTTATCTTGATTTTCTTGAGTGAATATCGTAGCATATGTTCTATCAAAGGCAAATGTGTACAAGATGAAAGGATCGGAGAAATTTGGAGTTGCTAAAGATGGGGAGTTTACAATCACTTGTTTAATCAGATTGAATCCTTCATATTCGTCTTGGCCCCATTTGAAGATTGAATTATTTTTAATCATTGCTTGTAAGGGAGATACAATCCTTGAGAAATCTGGAACAAATCTCTTAACAAAATTAATTTGGACAAGGAAGGATGGCATAGCTTTCTTGTTGTGAGGCAAGGGTATTTCGGAAATCTCCTTGATTCTATTGGGATCAATATGGATTCCAGATTTTGACACTATAAATCCAAGAAGATTTCCTTCACTTAATGCAAAAAAGGACTTTTTTGGATTAAGTGAAATCCTATACCTTTGGCAACGTTGGAAGATCTACTTTAAGTCTCTGAGATGATTACCATGTTTTTTAGAATATATAGTTATATCATCCAAGTAGATTACTACTAATTTATTTACTAATCCCTTAAATGCAATGTCCATGGCCCTTTGAAATGTGGTGCCAGTGTTGATCAGACCAAAAGGCATCTTTTGATATGCATAAGTACCCCATTTGGTTCTGAACGTGGTCTTTAATTAATCGTCAGGATGGACCAAAACTTGGTTGTAGCTGGAGAAACCATCCAAAAAGGACATTAATTCTGATACTACAACTGCTTGCAATATTTTCTCCATGGGAGGTAGGGGAAAATTATCCTTTTGGCACGCCTTGTTAAGGTTTTGAAAGTCAATGCAAATTCTAATGTCTCCATTTTTCTTTCTAACGGGAACCATATTGGAAACCTATCTAGAATGTCAAACGAGAAAAATAATTTTGTCTTTCAATAATTTATTGAGCTCAGACTTAATCTAGCTTTCCAGATTAGGATGAATCTTTCTCAGCTTTTATTGGACAGGTTTTTCATCATTTATCATTGGGATAGTATGTTGAATGATAGAAGTGTCGTAAGTCTTAAGGTCATCATAGTTAAAGGCAAAGACATTTTTGTGTTGTTTCAGGAGATGAACATATGCTAATCTTTCTTCAGGGGCTAGGCCAAGACCTAGATTGATATTCTGCGGCTTGGTATTAGTTCCTAGATTTACTAATTCATAGTTTAGAGTTGAACTTTGAAGTTTTGAATTGGTAGATATTTTGAATCGGTCTTTCAAGTCATATAGGTCTTCCAACTTGACTACTGATTTTGGCATAACATTATTAGTGCTATCTTGTTGCAATTGTTTGTCATGTTGGTCCTCATAAATTATCTGATTAGTGTAAGATCCCTCTGATGTGAGGAAGTTTACAATATTAGGTTCATCGTTGAAAATCCTCCAATTGGTAATATTATCAGGAATCGAGGGTCTAAAGATCAATTCGATTAAGAATATGTTTGGGCTATAGTCTTATGAGGGAATGAGCTTGGAAGCTACATTTGCCAAGAGGTGAGCACTAGCATTTTGGAGTCTGGGAATTGATGAAATATTGAATGCTATAAAATGTTCAGTCAGAGCTTGTACTAAAGATTGATAATGCTTTAAATGACCTGATAGACAATGTATAGTATTTTGTACCTGTCTAATAACAATTTTAGAATCTCCGAAGACTTGTAGATACTTGATATCTAATCCAATTGACTTGTATAATCCTTGGACTAAAGCCTCGTATTCTGCAGTGTTATTTGTGCAATCGAACTCGAGTCTACAATTTAGCATAGTTTTGTTTCCCTCTGGACTGACTAATACGCATCTTGCTCCTACTCCATCATTAGACTTAGAACCATCAAAAAATAACTTCCAAAATAAAGATTTATTTACAGGACTATCTATAAAATTAACACATTTAGAACTATCTGTTTGAGAAAACTTTTCTACTTGAGACAAAACATAATGTTCTAAGTAAGGTGAAGTATGAGCATTATAATTTCCCAAGAAAAAGTCAATAGACTAATTGCCAATTATATTGCTGTTGTATGCTACTAGTTCATTTTATCCTTCCAATTATGTTATTATGTATTTTTTATGTCTTTCTCACTCAACCTTTATCTGATTTAGTTTACCATTATAAGGGAGCCACATATGCGACCAATCGGTTGCAAAGTATCCATGAAACTTTTCAGACCAATCTCTACTAAGAATTAAGCCATAGAATTCTGGAATGTTTGAAACTAAAATATCAATAACTTGACATACCTTTGGATTAGATGACAGCCTTATGGTAACCTGATTTAGTTCACCGATCACTTCAACCTACGACCTATCCAGCTGAACTATGCGTACTGCGGATTTTTGAGGTTGAACGTTCAACTTTGCATATATTGATTTAGGTAAGATATTAAATGAAGCTCCTGAATCTACTAAACAATTATGCAAGTTTTTGTTGAAAACTTCATAAGTAGGAAGAAATGGGGGATTATGAGATCTTGACCTTCCTCCAATTAAAGCCATATCATTTGGATCAACTTTATTAGTCACATTAGTTGGAGGTCTTCCCTTCTTGTGAGAATCTTACGAGATTACAGCGGCAGGCAGAGGTGCAATAAGTATTGCGTGTAACTCTTTCAAAAGTAGCTTTTGCTAATGTTTTAACTTGTTCAATTAATAAAAAGTAATGTTAGCCCTAGTCTTCTTCATGTCTTCTATGATATTATACTCCATCTTATCATAAACAATCAATGTTTTAGATGGAGTTGTGAATCTGTTTGGACTGGACTTGTTTGAGTCGCTTTGGGTGACATTTTCTTATTTGCAACTTTTTGTTCTTAGACATTGAGCTTGCACTCTTCGGCTTAGGAGTAGGTTGTGGAGAATCGAGTTGATTTCTACTTCTAGTAATGACTGGTGATGCCTCTTGATCCTCTTCATCTAGGAGGATGAAGTCCCACATTTCTTGTACTTCTATAACTTCTTCTTCATCAATAGGTTCCTTGTTAGAAACTTCCTCTTCTTCTTCTTCTTATTCTGCATTTGTAATAGCATTGGGAGGCTTAGAATCAGTTGAAGCATTTTTCCTATAAGGCTTGTAAGGATTTTTTGAAGAAGTCTCTGCCACTTGTTTCTTAACATCAACCATTTCGTTAGACATGGTTTTCAAAACTTTCTACAATCCTTCTAAATCAAATGGGTCTTTTGATTGTTTTTTCTTGGGATCTTCTTTAAAATTGACCTTCTTAGATTTTCATTCATCAACAACGTTTTTATTCTCTAAGGCTATGATACGTTTCTCTACCGCTATTGCTTCCTTCATATTTTCAGCTAAATTTGTTTTTCCGGCCCTATCAATAAATATTGTTATGTTTGATGGTATAACAGATATGTACCATTCACTTCGAACTTCTTCGCTAGGCTTGGAAGCGGTAGGAATTTTATTCAAAAGTTTATTGAAACGTGAGTTAAAATCTTTGATAGGTTCCCTTGATTCAATCCTAAGATTAGACAGGTCATTGATCAGTGTCGCAGTAGACCTGTCATCACCGAAATTAGTCAAGAATTGCTCTTGGAAAATATCCCAACTAGTGATAGATCTAGATGGTAATGAAAAATACCATGATCCAGCTGCTCCTTGCAAAGTGTAAGGGAAGAGCTGGACAATAGTGTCTTCATTAGTAACTCCATTGAGATTTATAGATAACATAAAGTTGTTTATGTGTTCTTCTGCTGGCATGCCTATTTTAGGATTAAACTTAGGCAACCATTTTTCAGGATGGGCTAGTATTTGACTCAAGGACGTAGGCATTAAGACTGCCCCTGGGTTATTCCATGGGGTTTGGGCCATTGGTGAACTACTAACAGAGAAAAGTGTAGTTGTTCCTTGCAGTTGGGAAGAAGAGGATGTTATAGTTCCAGATGATTGAGAAGGAGATGTTGAAGTTCCAGTAGTTTGGTGGACAACAATTCGAAGTGGAGGGGTGGATGGTTGACTTCGTGGTGGAGAGGTTGAGATGTAAGATGATGATGAAAGAGTCTCACTATCAGACCCTTTAGGTGATTTCCTTGCTCTTTTTCTTTTAGGTAGAGGTAATTTAGTTGGTTTGATACCAAACTTTTCACTCTGCAATCTGGTAAGAGGATGAGAAGGGTTATATTGAGAAGTCACACTACCTTGAGATTTTTCAGATTTTTGGGGTGATATAGAAAACAATTGAAGTTTATGGATCAAAGATTCAACTTCAAGAGGTTCAATAGTAGATTTCTCTGAAATGTTTGGGTTTGCTGCAGCGTTTGTTGTTTCATCGACTTCTCACTCAAGATTCAAAGATTCTAAATGTGATGGAGAAGTCAGGGAAGATGGTGAGGGTGATTTACTCTTAGAATGGTATCTAGATTTAGATTTACTTTCCATTCACAGTTCAGGCCCTCCTTCTAGTTCCAAATATGTTGAAGCCCCGAAAATTAGGGCTACAACAAGGGGGTAACCCACCTGCTCTAGACCTTGAAAGCAACACCTTTTCCGTTTGGGATGGTGGGTCTGACTGGGGATAATGGGACTAGTTTCCCAATTTATGTGTGTGTGTGTGTGTGTGTGTTGAGCATTGATATTTCCTTTCTAATAATTTCTAAGTAAAATGATTTTATTCTAAATCTAGTTTAACAACATGCAATTGTATTCTAATGAATAGAAATATCTAATTCCAAAACTAACCCGGGATTTAATCTTTCAGTTATGTGATCTAAAATAATTTCTAACAGCAATTGGTAATAAAGATCATTCAATCGCTATGAGAAATGAATTCAATAAAGATAAATCGTTTCGTATAAAAATTTAGTCGAAACAATTGTGAAAATCATATCGCATAATAAGTGACTTATATATTAAGCATAAATAGATGGCCATTACTGTACAGAAGTGTCAAATGATAACACAAGCATTCAATCATTCATATATAAATAATTGAACGTAAATATCACCTTAACACATAAGCAGAAATCATAAAGAGATAAAAGTACCATTGATAACAAGTTCTACTCATGAGCTTCAGCAATAATGATTTATCTCCTCTTAATTCAACATCTACTAAGAGTACAAAAGTGCAATTTCAGTAGCAGATATTAAACACATATATCAATAAATCTTGTTCCATTCATTCATCAACAACACCTTCTCAGAGGGTGTAGAAATGCATGTTCTGAGGAAACGTTTTTGACAAATTTTAGGACCCTCCTCTAAATGCATGATAAGGGTTGAAATACTACTAGCTAAATCTAAAAATAGTTTATTACAAAAATATAGGAGGAGGTTTAAATGACTGTCCTCATCTAAGGTTAAAATAAAGCAAAACTAAAACTAAAACTGAATCTAGCAATTAACTATCTATGTATCTATTCTCTCTGGTCGCAAGCATTCAACATCGACTTGAGGAGAGTTGGTTGGTTGACCTACAACTTTAGTTGCCCTGAAAAAAAAAAAATCGACAAGTATGGGCACCATCTTCTCAGCAGAGTTAATGAGGCATTTGAGAGTCATGCATTAACTGTGTGGTTTTACCAAGTATCGCCAGTAATAATCCCAATTCAACTTGGTTAAACTCTTGATAGACTCTCCTCTTTCTTTAGCCTTTTGTCTCCATCTTTTCTATAGATGCTATGCAAATGATCAGATATTTACATACCATTTTAATGATATATCTGATAAATACTACTGGTTTTTAGAGCTCAGGTTTTACCTTTAGCCTTTAGCACTTTTTCCTTCCTGGGCTTACAGGTGACTGAGTGATCAGAGGCTTTCCTTCTCAAGGGGTTTTTCCCAGGAATGCGCTAATCGTGCATCAGAAACTACCTCCGTTTCTTGATCTGGGCTTCCCTGGTGATATTTTTTGCCTCTTCCACACTTTTGTTAAAGGATATATAAACCTTAAATTTTGTGGAGTGAACGACCCAATGAGTCCTTGGCTCTGAGTCTTAAACCGTCTCTCTGTTATATCAGAACTATCCAGTACCCATTTTTCCATGTCCGTGTATGGAAGAATCTTGGGCCTCGCTACTATCCAGTGCAAGAATGATCATGCTAGTTCTATAATTGATGCCTCAAACGACCCGCTTGAGTCTGCAGTTGCCATAACCTTCATTACTCTGGGATTTTCTTCCTCGATTAGACTGTACATGCCTTCCCAAGTACTAATGTCGGTTCTTCTATTACAGGTGGTGTCTATGTATAAGGGCATCATTTCTTTGTCTTTAGAACTCAGAGCTTTTCCTTTCTTTCCCATAATATTCTGAACGCTGCTATGTATACCTTTCTGCTTTTTGCTCCTGCAATTTACAAATATGAAAAGAGTAATGATAAGAAATAAGGTGATGGGAAAGATTTCAATACCAAAATCATAATCTAATCCGCTCTATTTTACAATCATCTATTACCATATGTTTCTACAAAATGCAATATCACTAATCCGCTCTATTTTACAATCATCTATTACCATATGTTTCTACAAAATGCAATTTGCGAGACGTGTCATCGCATATCGGCGACTTGAGGTATTTCACTTTAAGTGATACTAGAGGCATATGAAAACTGCGATGTGATGAGTTTCTTTAGTATGCAATCTTGCATCGCAATTTCGCAATCTTAGGAGTTTGTTTATAGGATTTTATCCACTACCTTCTTTGCAACGCAATGCTTTATTATTGAGAGAATAGTTTTGTTCGAACTTATCATAAAACTTAAGTCCTTTTGGATTTTTTCCGGTATTCTCCTAAGTTTATAATAGTAAATTTTATTCAAAAAGGAAATACAAGTACTAATTTATTTTTTAAATTTTTTCAATAAAGGGTCCCCACTTATTTAGTATTAGTAATAAAACTAAATAAGAAGGGGGGTTGTTGCTAGCCACAATAGGAGGAAATGGAATGGTCCAAGCCAAATGTACCAATCTTATCAGATACACAATGCTTCATTGATAAAACTATCAAAGTAACATGGTAGGATATAAAAGATGCCTTTTTTCAAAAGGAGTTCCCAAAAAATATGGAGGACAGATAGGTGTACATTAACATAGAGAGTTCCAGAATACATACAATAGCATGCATATTTCTAGTGCTAACCTATTCAAAGGCTATTGGGTGGATTTTGCAACACATGGATAGCAAGAATCTAGTTCTTAGTAGTAAAAGAGGAAAGGAGATTTCAACCTACCATCCACATGATTTACATTGCTATTATAAGTTGTTAACCCATGGGCAATACTTGAATACATAATTCTACGCAACATGGGATAACTTGAATACCAGGGAAGTTCTCAAGTCATGGTGGCAAGAACCTATAAAGCTTCACCAAAATACAAGTCTATTAGTCTTTTATGGCAGTGTGCTGCAGATTGCATGGGAAAAAGAATGAAAAATGTTTTGAATAAATATGGGTTTATTTACTCAACTTGGTTGTTTCTAGAGGTAGGATCTTCAACTGGGTTGACATACTCAACAACTGCATATCAATGTACAACATGTGAAGCAAGTTTTAGAAGCTGATAAGTTTCTAGAATTTTATAGGTTCACCTATATGTTGGATGTGATTTGTTCTTTCTATGCATTCAGAGGAATGAAGTGGAATTGGATCCCTAAAGAGAAACTTCCTATTCATCTCCATTGCAGGCTATTTCCAGAAGTTTATTTTTGAGGAGTATATAAGGGATTGGTTGAGAATTTCTTTGCAATTTTATATTAGATGATTTTTGAGGTGGAACCACCATTCATGACAGATCAGGTGAAGGAGTCACTCTATTATATTGCAGATTGGTTCACTTCACCACAAGGAACATACATTACAGTTTTTGGGTGTCAAACTTTTCCTCACCTTATGCCAAGGTATGTGACCAACAAGCTGGTCTTGATGGAGGTTTTCTACCAACTAAATATAGGTTTTTCTACACAAATCCTAAGGAATAAGAAGTCTCCCTAGCCCTCTTTTCCTTTATGGATTAGATCATATGAGCTTAAGAGACTTAAGGAGGTTGAAGATGAGGTTAAAGAAATTATGTGCCTTCATTGTGGAGTAATGAGTTGTCATATATACGACCCCATAAGTATTTGAAGACAACATTGTACCTTACACTTGGCTGTATGTACCTATGATTGTTCTAGAAGATGAGAATATCAAGAACTGATACAATGCATTGAAGAAGAATCATCTAGGAGATGAGTTAGAACCCTCCCATGCTACCCAAGTACCGAATATACCGATAGAGGAGATTTGGTAGGAAGTGGCTACCCTAATTGACATTATATCATCAAAGAAGAGGCTAAATCATGATCCAATAGCAAAGAGTAGTAAAAATTTCAAGGCAAATCCTCTTTGAAAAGGTGTAATAGAGGTGGAGTAGCAAAGAAAGCAAATGGAGGAGGAAAAGAAAAGACAAGAAAAAGAGAAGCAACAAGAGGAAGAGCGAAAAAGAGAGGAAGAGCAAAAACAAAAGGAGGAACAAGAAAAGAATAAGCAAGATGACTTGTTGAAGAAGAAAGAAGAGAAAATCATAGGAGTTGCAGAAGAAACAAAAAGAAGAAATATTAAATAAACAAAGAGAAGAGATAGAAAGGAAGAGAGTAGAGGAAGAGGAACATCAAAATCAATTGTAAGAAGAGGAGACGAAGAATAAATAGAAGAAGAAGCAACACAAATAATAGAGGAAGAATTAATGGCCTATGACATGGAGGTATGGTTTGTAGAGGAGGAAGGATTAATGACCTATTACATGGACATAGAATTTGAGGAGGAGGAAGATATTGAACCAATTGCAGAAGGGCCCAATATTAAGTCAGAACCTCCTCTCACTGGGGGCCATATCCCATTCAACAAGATGTGAATTGTTCCTCCACATAATGACAGGGTCATGGATATTTCAAACTTTACCTTTGACCAACTAAGAAGAGGATTGTAGAAGAAAGTCTAAGGTACTACCTTGATGACCATGTTCATCTTGCCACCATAAACATAGAAAGAGTTATAACATACAACACCAAGAGAAATCCTCGAGAAATCATCAAAACAAATGTGGGATTTGCAACAACAACATAGGATAACACATAATATCTTTTGAGTTAGATTGAAAAACTACAAAAGGAAATGATTGTTATAAAGAAGCGAGTTGATCATTTGGTTATAGAAAATAAAAATTTGGTTTCTACTAGTATTAGCATGGCAGAAATATTGTCTACCATACTTGAAAAACTAAAACCAATGGAGGAAACTATGAAGAAAATTTACAATAAGATGATCCTTTTATGTGAGGTGATGGGGCCCCTCGTTGAAATCTAGAAAATATATCAAGAAATCTTGAAGGCTCTCAAGGTTGCATGTACAAATTTGGATCTAATGCAGGATTGGGGAACCAAGTATCTTAATATTTCTGAGCAATTGGTCAATAAGTATAAATTAATAGTTGATATGGATAGAGTAGAATTGAGGCTACAAACTCATAATTATAACCTACTTGGTGAGTAGCTGATCAACAATATAACTACCTATGTTTGATTGCATAGCAGTATAGAGTCCCTGACACTAAATCACATAATACCTTATGTGGTCTCACTTGGATAAATAAGGATTAAGGATGTCATCATGTAGGATTTGAAAGAGTTTGTTGAACAAATCAAGCAAGCAACAAATTAGGAGGGTTTGGAGGTGACAAAAAACACCATTCTACAGCATCCAACTGGGTCATCCAAAGTTCATATGAATTTATCCATGTTGTGGAGTAATATACAATAAAAATCTAAATCCATACTTTCATATGCATTGGAGGTGAGAGTGTAGTACAATGCAGATCCACCATCAAGGGTCAAAGGTATTGCAACAAAGTTCAAAGCATGGAACTCTTACATTACAAATGAACTCCACTCTTAAGATATTGATTTCTCTTTTCCTCCTACATGAGGAAATTTTTGTCTTATTATAATTTTGTCCTATACAACCACCATTTTGAATGTGATTTGTCTTTTATGAGAATAAGAAATTCAAATGTAAAATAAATTCCAAGGGACACTTGTGGAATATGAAGAGTCACATAGAAGTCCATAGCTTATAGGAAGTCAAAGAGTCATGAGGAAGCTCAAAGGTCACTTTCATTTGTTATAAATAAGGCCTCATAACTCAAGCAAATGGCTTGTACTTTGGGAGAATTTTCCTTGGCTTCTCTAGTTGTGCACTGGGGAGAAGATCATTCTTTGGAGAAGCAAGTGGTAGCTTCATGTTCCATTATTGGGGCTAGTGTTTTATCATTGTAACAATGTACTTTGATCTTTCATTTAATCATCAAAAGATCCTAGAGCCAACATAATTTCATGCATGTATTGTGAATGTTGTAATAATATTCTTTAAATGTTTGCAGCATATGTCCATGTTATGCATACTAGAGAAAATGAACAATTTCGTTAACTTTAGATATGGATCTTGTTGAATGTAATTTGTTATGTATTTTCGCAATCATTGTTATCTTGTGAACTATTTTGTAGTTTAATTTGCGATTCTTATTTTATAGCTATTGCATGTCTCTCTTAGGAAGATACTACTACTTTTATATTAGAACCCTGCCTCTTATTCCCCTTTCATGGAAGCTCCCTTTACACTTTACAATTAGTGTCTCACAAAGCTTACACACTTTCTATCCTCACAGTTATGTGTATGCTCTCTTATGTGTGTTTGGAATCTAAGGCATACCTCTAAAATCTCTTACAATGGCGACCAAACCTAATATCTAGATGGTGATCCTATCCCAAGTGATGTGAATTCTAATTGGTACTTCATATCGGGGAGACCCCCTATATGTTGGCAACATCCAACACTATCAATATAAACCTACAAGATGGTTCAAGGAGAAATGGTGTTATGATAAGGAGTTTGGATTGAAACTATTCACAAGTCATTATGAAGAACTATCGTTAACGGTTTTAACAATTAGGTTGTTTTGTAGGGTAGAAATGAAGAAGAAAAGATCCCTATTGTCTTTAGAGAAAAGAAAATTTTATGGCATCAAAGATTGGGGCATATTGAAGAGAAGGTAATTTAACCATTACATGGTAAAGGTATAGATTATGGTATGTCTAATTTATCATTAGATTACAATTTCTATGAACATTGTATATATGGGAAACATAATCAAGTAATATTCCTATCCATTGTTAAAAGAGAAAAAAAATTCTTAGAGTTGATACACAATGATGTTTTTAGGGATGTGCTTGTTCCATCACTAGGTAAATATGTGTACTATTTTTCATTCATAGATGATTTCTCATGGAGCACATGGATCCATTTCCTTTGAAAGGAAGATGACATTTTAAATAAATTTAAAGGGTTTAAGGCACTTATAGAGAACCATATAAATGTGTTGATGATAGATAATGGTGGAGAGGTTTATAGAAATCAAAGGCAAACAAATACTCTATATACACCTCAATTGAAGAGAGTTGCATAAATAAAAAAAAACATTATTTTTCCCAAAGGCAAGCAATGTGCTCAGTGGTGTAAGGTTAGCACATGAATTTTGGTTAGAGGTTATGGATACTGCATGTTAATTGGAAAATCAATCAGCTATATCAACATTGTTTGACAAAATCTCCACATCAAGAATGGACTTTTAAAATATTCTCTCTTAAACCTCTTGGAGTTTTTTGATGTGCTACTTATGTGCATGTTCCAAGTGAGAATAGGAGTGAGCCAGATAGTAAAGTCAAAAAGTGTAACTTTATTGGTTATAAAAATGATATAAAAGGTTATAAATCTTGAATATAGTAATAAAGAAGATTGTTAAAACCAAAATGTAGTTTCTAGAAAGGTTAAAACTATTTCCAAACATGATGTCCAACTAAGGTAACAAGAACTAGAGATAATAAAGTTTGAGTTGGAGCATGAACAATTTGACTCCACAAAAGAAGATGAATAAGAGGATTAAAATCCTACAAAGAGATTAGTTGAGGAAATAAAACAAACAAAAGGCTATAGAAAACCTTGTTTCTATTCTAGGGGTTTCTAACTATTGTCAATGGTAGCCTTAGAATTATTATGGAGGAAATGAATTTATTGGGTGTTGGTTTCTCAAGAAGCAAATATTATCACTAGATGTATCATTTTATGTATGTGGTAATATATGTTGTTGATTGGAAACAACAAGGAAATCATTAAGGATATAAAACTAAGACGTCTTCTGAGTTTGATATGAAAGATATTGGGGTTGAAAATATGATTTTAGGCATGGAATTAAAAGAGTTCAATCAAAGAAAAACTATTTTTGACTCAAAGGAAATATGTTGAGACAACATTGTAGAGGTTTAGTATGTAGGAATATAATCTAGACAAGGTCACTATTCTTGTAGGTGTAAAGTTATATGTAGACCAATGTACCAAGACACAATAAGTATATCGAATGTCCCATGATCCATATGCAAGTGTTCTTGGAAGTTTTATATATGCCATGGTCTATACTAGATTAAAATTTTCCCATGCAATGGGGGTTTTGAGCAAATATATGTCAAAAATAAGGAAGACACATTGGACAACTATAAAGAGCACCTTTACATATTTATGCAAACACCTCATATTACTAAATTTTCTACCAAAGAGATACATATACATGGTCTTTTATGTGGATTAGGCTAGTGATCTTAATTGCAAAATATCTACAATATGTTATGTTTATAACTTAATTGATGGAGCAACCAATTGGATGAGAAAGAGGTGGGTCGCAATTGCATTTTCAACTATAGAAGTTGAGCACATGGTAGCCACTCATGGAAGTAAGGAAGATATATGTAGATTGTAAAGGTTGTGTTTATGTATTGGTTTCATTTAAAAAGTAGCGAGGATAGGTTGTGATAGCTCAAGTACCCGTTTCATGGCAAATAATCATGCTTATGATTATAAGGCAAAGCATATTGATGTGTGGTACTATTTTGTCAAAGATATGGTTGAACATAACAAAGTATTGTTGGAGGACGTTAATACCTTAAAGAATGTTGTAGACTCATTGATGAAGTATGTTAATATTAAAAAAATTTCTTTGTGTAGAAACTCAATGGGAATTGCTACTCTCAGTAGCTGATTATATGAATGCATTCCCATTAAACCTATTTTTGTAAAGCATTCAATAAGTGGGATAATAGTGTGTGTGTGACATATCCTTTATAGGTAGACTAGTCACATCCTGGCTAGGGTTTTAAGGCTAGCCCCTAGATGAAGGGGTTTTCAAGGTACACACCGCTTAATTAGGAGGGAATGGGGGTCAATTTGCCCCTCAAGGAGTATTATTATTTTTTGATATGTTATGTATTATTTTGGGCAACAATTTTGACCCATTATGATATAATCTCATAGGAATTGGGGTTGTAGTACAATCTAGGTTAATGGATTATGGTTGATTGAAGTTGTAGAAGATGTAATTGTTTGTATGGTGAATAGATGAGTTAGAACACTGGGTTAAGGAGAGGACATGACTTTTAGTTATGTTGTTTTTCTTGGATAATGGTTTCTTAGGTAAATATTGTGTATCTTGTGTGGATGTGTTACCATTATTATTTTTATGTTGTAAATTGTGTTAGTATTACTTTATTGCACATTTTTATCAAATTTACTCCTAAAAAAAAATATTAAACATTCAATTGAAACTTCTTATCCAATCAATCAATCTTGCACTAATAAATATAGAATGAATGCATTATTATTGTTATGTTTATCAAATATACTCAAAAAAATGATTAAACATTCAATTGAAGATTCTTATCCAATTAATAAACCTTGCACTAATAAATATAAAATGAATGCACCCCTAAAAATAATTTATGCATTTAAAATCTACCTCCTTGTATTATTGAAGAGTTAGAATTACTTAATTCAATCCTCCAATTTTGTGTCCTATGAATGTATCATCACTTATTCAAATGAAATGTATGTATTACCTATCACCTATAGTAATCCCCTATAAAAAATATATATATATATTTTTTAACAAGGAAAAGTCATTGAAACCTCCATTTACATATCTAGAGTATAATTTTATCTACTAAGATGATTAATTAGACTTGCCATGAACAGATGGTTTCCATAAGAAATAAGTAAGCCACCAAATCAGATAACACCAGGGAGAAAGAGAGTTTTTCTTTTCATAAGTGGATGCACAAGTGCATTCATATATTGTCCTTAAGGACCAAGAGGATGTGATTTAAACACTCATAGTATCTATGATACAAAAATAATAATAAAAAAATAAAAAACATTTAGCCAGATATACAAGCTTTCTCTTTTTTTCCTTATTTCTTTTGAACTTTTTGCCATACCCCACAAGATGGGGTAGCCATAACAATTGCCAACTCATCATTTTTTCTAATGCTAACATTTCTTTATTTGAGTTTGAGCTCTTAGAAACATGAGATCACTTTGTTCCACCTAGACCTCTATTGTTTTTCTTTTCCATGGGTTGAGTTCCATCAATTTAGATCTCCCTAAGGTCATTGGGATTCTCTGTCTATTTTTCTTGATCCTATAGTTTTATTCTTCCTCCTTTTTAGAGCCTTGTTGATCCCGTTCCTATGGAGTTCGTTGTCTCTCATCCATTTATTCATATTCTTCATCAAAAGAATGCGGATTTGGGAATTTCCACCATTTTTTCTTCTTTGACCTTTTCATTTTCCTCTTTTTCGGTTGTGGGCATGTATTCTGCAAGTGCACAGTCTAATGGAAGATCTGGCACCTGAAGGCAGTGTTTTTAAAATCTAACCATTATGTCCACTTCAATTCTTGGTGTGTTAGGTGAACATGATTTGACGGTCCTCTACTTAAGTCTATATCCACACATATGCATGCAAAAGTGAATATACCTTTGTCCATTTTTTCTTGATATATCTTCAGAAATCTCACTAAATAATTCCCAATTACTTATAGGACTTGGTGGTGCCAAAATGAGAGTGGAAGATTATGTAACCTTACCCATACTGGCATTTTCGATACCACCAATGTGTTGGCATCAAATATGGGAAACCATGGGGTTAAAAAAAGAACCTTCCTTCCCTAAAACCATGGTCTTACATTTGTTACATGTTCCAAATCTTTTCTATTATAAGAATGAACCACAAAAAAACCTTTCGCACACAGATACATATCGCACTCTTTGGTCTAATTGAGGTAGATCCACAGATGTAGATCTTCATATTTGGGACAAAAACCATTAAATCGAAATATGATAGCATTAGCTTGCAAAACAGCGAAAATACCACTTACTTCTAGTAATTCTATTGTTAGATCTGGAGCTTTCTCCATCTTCTCTATGAGGTACAAACCTGAAATTATCAGATTTGGGGTTTGTTTGTCTAGTGCAATGCCATTTCCTCTCAAAGCATCCTTAAAATAAACTGGACCCTTACAAGAAGAAGATGATCCACATGGAATGCTCACTACTGGGAAGCCACCTTGCAATCTTAAATTTATGATAACGGTGGAGTTCCTTTGAATACCATAACATTTAATTTGAGACCTATCTCACAACCCCTTTCCTGCAAAAATCAAACTTTGTAAAAGTGTTGGTATACATGGGCTATTTTGTACTTTGTTTCAGATATTTCACTAGATAATTTCCCTGAACCCTTAGTAATATCAATTTTCGATTAAGGGTTTTGATGAAAACAAGAAAAAACTCTTCCATATCTAGATCTAAGCACTGCGATCTACTCTTTGTTTGTCTCTTCTTTGGATCTGAATCAAAATGATAGATCTGGTTTTTTGTGAGAGGAGAGGGAACTCTAGCAATAAAAAAGACTTGGTTCCCTATTTCATGTAAGGATCTTGCAAGGAATCACCAACAAAGAGGGAAATAACTACATTTTGTTGCCTCAACATCCCTCGTTGTCCAGAACACCCATTCCAAACCATATGCCATTTTTTCTTGCACTATAAGGGAAAGCCTATATCATGTTGCAATAAAAAACGTGTTGTTGTGGCTCGTCGAGTTCCCCATACTTAGAGATCAAAATGATGACAAAAAAGACCCTCCACCAATCCAAAATACTTGGATCTACGTCTCGTGTGTTAGCTTGTTGCATGTTGGATGACTGTTAATTCTTTCTATCCGAATACACTATCCAAATTCATGGTCCAAGTGAGATCTAACTGAAGGACAACACCCTAAGATAAGAATTTCTCTGAGGGTCCAACCATTGCCTAAGATCACCAAAATCCTTGATCTCATAGAGTAATGTGATAGCTCAGGTCTTGGTTGTGCATGCTACAGATAAAACCGTAGCCTTCATTAGTGAGGGAATCCATGCAAGGGGGGGGGGAGGGGGGGGGGACATTTCGCAAGGAGTCCCAAACTCTTGTAACAATTGTTCATCATTGATGAAGAAAAAATGTGTGGTCGGGTCAAATAATCTTGTATGAAATTAGGTCCCATGCTCGAGCCCCACAATCTCCACATTCCTTCAAAATTGACTACGACTTCTCATGAAAATCCACAGCATCAGCCTGGGGAGTACCAAGGCCTACAATCTCATAGACTATGATATCTTGCAAATGTTAATAAACCTTATTTTACATGATCTGATACCAACCTTTTTTCTATGTGTGACTGTTAGTTTCAAGAAAGAGCGAAATAAATGGAGATGCATGCACAATATTCTTAGGGTTTATGAAATAGATCATAAACCTCCTATCATAATTAACTATATTAAAAATTTGTATAATTAAATGTGCATATATTTTTTATATTCATGTTTAATAGTTGTATCTAAACCCATTTGTGTGTGTCTAACTCCATTTTAAGATAAGTAACCTACACAATATGGGCCCTGAATATCCTGCATGACATGATCTCTAGAGTGCTTATCAATTACCACATATGGTTTTCACAGTTACTCTTCTTACACCCCACTTTGGAAGTGGGTGTGTTGAGTACATATAATGTGTTTACTATATGAACCACCTATAGATGACAATAAGGGCTCTCACTTATCTAACCTAGGTGCACAACATGGTCCATCCACTTGATGTCTATTGCTTAAAGACAAGGACCCATGTACCTTTGTCTCCTTCGTCTTAATCATTGGTCATATATTTGACCTTGTTAGACCCCTTTAGGTTTGAAACTTAGCAATTTTTCCAAGTAACTTAGTCATACCTTAGATTAATACCCTTTATTTGATCTTAGTTAATTGGAAATGCCTCATTTTGAATTCCTAATGGCCCAAATTCATTTCAATGTTTTTTTAGTGGGGTTTAGCTAGACAAAATTATTTTTACCTTCCTTAGTATAGGTGTGAGATGTATAACATGATTTTTATGTGCCTTATGACACTTGTCTTTTGTCACTAAAAAATATGAGAGCATTTTTTTCATACAACTAATGGTAAAAACCTATGATAAAAAATTTATAGAAAAAATCAACTTGTCCAATTTCTAGACTAACATTCACCCAAACCCTTAAGGTGTTCCCAAATATTTATAAATTGATCCATGGTACTTGTTAAATGTTACCAAATATTCCCCACAAGAGGTTGTGTCCATAAAATTTGCATTGAATTGTGGCTGAAGCTACCTCATATCTATTTCTTATGCACTTTGATTGTTTCTACCTGTTGTGTTCTCAACCCTACAATGACCTAGAGGCCTCCTCAATTAGTTTTTATTTATATTGGATTGTTCTCTCTCTTGTTGGACCATTTCATTACTCTAGGAAATATGCAACTCCATCCATATATGTATATTAGTCTTCCAAAAGTCACCTCAAGGAAAGTTCTAGAACTATCCTTGGTGAAGAAGGTGTGTTCTCACTAAAGAACCAAATGATTCATGATTGCATTATTAATTATAAATTTTTTGTATGATTTACTTGATGTATGTATCACTTATCACATATATTATTGGAGACAATTATCCAAGTAGATTTCACAAAGTATCTTCGACATGGTTTATGTAAACCAACATTGGTTCCTATCCTTCTAGGCTGCATGTCTTAGATATTGATCCAAGTAGACTTCCTTTCGTACTACTCATATTGATTTCTCATTATTTCATCTAATTAAGGGTGTTTCCCACTTAGGGAATCAATAAACCATAAGTTATACTTTCTTGGACTACTTTCTCATTAAAGATAAAAGAGAATAAATCTAGTGATTATTTTCCATTTTTTGCACCTAAGTTTAAAAGAGACTAGATGGATTGTATCTTCCTCTTTTTCAATTTATATTCCCTTGCTTACAAGTATATTAGGTCATTGAAATAATAAAACCTAATTTATATTTTTTTCTTCATTAATTTTCCTCTACACATCTATCTATTGTTCAAGCATAAGATACCTTAGCACATAAAATCAACCTTCAAACATAGTTTGCACCTTAATATAAACTCTTCATCGTTAATCACTATATTATCCTTCTCTCATATCCATGTTCTCTTTATTCCAATCAAAATTGGGGGGTGACTCCACCTCCCTTCTAAGCCTTAATGTTTGGGTTATTATCCTTCTCTCATATCCATGTTCTCTTTATTGCAATCAAAATTGGGGGGTGACTCCACCTCCCTTCTAAGCCTTAATGTTTGGGTTTTCCTCCTTGTGGTAGTGTTACACCTCACTCTAACCATCATGTTACTCCAACCACGATCAACTTAAAGATAATACGTATTAGGAAAAAACTTAAACATATAATGGTTTACATGCATTAAGTATATATTGTGATGTTTATTTAGCACGAGATTAATGATATGTGAGTGTATGTGTGTGTACACACATTCATACGAGTGTATGTATCAATATGTGTGTTCTTCTACAAATGATGATGGATGTATGCATGTCAATATATTTGTGAAATAATTAAATTGAATAACATGATATATTGCATTTCTTTTTTTAGATAAGAACAATCTGGATTTTTATTATTGTACAAAAAAGAACATGGCCCATAGCTTCACCTAGATGATTAAATTTAACAATGTGGTTGATGTTGATACACCTTTCGATTCATATTATTCATACCGCTTTAGAGTCGTGCACCAAAACTCTTGTACACTATGAACTTCACATGTTTTATACCTTAACCAACAATATGTAGAGAAAAAATAAAACAAAAAAAACATATATTTTGAAAAAATCAATATGACATGATATTTATAGAAAGCATTTAGTGAGGTCATGCATTCTTCTTTCAGTTGGAGTATTATTAGATCTATGCTATGTTATTTTCATCATGGAGAAGCATAAGGGGGTTCACTTTTGGAGTCTAACTAATAGTAGGGATTGTGCTGTATAGAACTTGACTTTTCAATTGCAATATTTGGTCTTCTAAGTCATCCATCAACCATAACATATCTTCCACATGAAATCAATGATCAACCGAGGATCAATGTGACAATACATGGGATTGTAGCTAAGATATTTGATCATGCACATATGTTATATATCTCTTTGAATTTACCACGATCATACTTCTCACTGTATTAAAAACATGATCATTAATATGAGCTCAAATTTCCAACCTTTCTCACTTTACCAAACAATAATATCTTCACTTGTTCCAATGATACCTTCACTTCTTCCAAATTATCTTTGAACACAAATAACTCATCTTCCATTGCATATAGTTGCTTTATCCTTATGAAGGAGAAAATCATTGAGTGGCATAGAACATGGGATCTAATAAAAGGAGATTTCACAAATATATAAAATAGGATGAAAAATAACAAGGTGAGAAAACGAATAAGGAAACCATAATTATTTATAACAGTGCCCTTGTGGCTAAGTTAAAAGTTAAGACTCCTTAAATTCCCTTGTAAGCTAAATCCTTCATTTACACCTTCACTTATTGCAAAACTATTCCCCATTAAGGTAAAACATTTTATTTCCATACCTTAGGGTCCATTATAAGGGAGTTTCTCGTGCTTGACAGGATGGAATGTGGCACAATGTGTGTCGTTACCTCCTGACAAAAATAGTTACAATTTAGCAATGTTTAGAAGTAGAAGTTAACTTGCACCTCCCAAGGAGCCATAAAATACTATTCCCATAACACAATAAACGTATTTTGGTTAAAATATGTTAATGCAAAACTTGGGTGGGAGTGATGTCTTGTTAAGGACCCTACCCCACCTAAATATTTCAAATTTTTGTCGAAACACACTCATACATCTTGCATGCTACCCACTCTTAAAAACTTAAGTATATTTCATTTAGTAACATGGCTTCATTTTCCAACATATCTATGATTTTATTATACTTTATGATGAAACACCTTCAAAAGAGTTAATGTGTTTTAACGTATATTCTTATTTATTGCACATATCTATGTACTTTTCAAAGATCCTTCCTTCTTCTCGAAGCATCCCTGTATATCTTTCTTCTCTCATAAGCTTCCTTTTTGTACTTTATTGAAGACACGGTCAAACTTTATTAGTCTCTTATAATTTTCTACTCTATATATTGTAGGTGAAAATGAATGTATAATATGTGTACGTTACCAAAATCTCTTATATTCACCCCTTTTTCGTTAACAATGAAGCATACACCATGTTACTAGGGGCTAGGACTAATCCTTTCTAACATAGAAAAATGGGCTCACTATCGAGGTCATACCCTCCTTTAACACTAAAAAGCATTCTCTTGTAATAATTTCATAATTCCTCTCTAATGTTTTCTTATGCATGAGGATTCACACTACCATATATGCTCATAATAATTAGGATAAAATCTCAGTGATTATATCTATTAATTCTAGACACCTAAGTGGTTGTATTATTTTTACCATTAATAGATCTAAGTTCATCCAACTTTGTATTCAATCAAATTCCTAAATCTAGCCTCCATGAGAATTTCCACCTTTCACCATGATATACTAGATCAACTTTCTTCAACAATATTCGTCATTTTGGAGTTATGCATTTGGGGTATTAACACCCTCCCTTTTTTGGTTCAAGGGTTAATGGATCCATAGCTTACCTTAGCCATATCTCTTTAACCATAACATATCATTTTTAATTATAAATTTCCTTTGATATCTTGAGGTGAGATCTATAAGTTGATGGGGTGTTGAATGTAGTTCAACATATTTGAAGGCACAAAACACCCTTAGAAAGACCATTAAATCTAATTTAATTTTTGACTTGAATTACCAAATCTATGATGTATTGAATATAGTAAAAAAA